>JADWOT020000007.1:8691929-8773155 GCA_036345935.2 Taenia hydatigena
ACTCCCCCCCATTCTGCGCCGATACAAAAATAGCAACCACATTGGATTCCCATTCTGGGATTCCATGAATCTTTTAATCAGAACTCTGAAAGTTTTGTGGTAGCTAATTATTCGCAGGGTTGACGTTAGGTTTACTTGAGCATTAGGAGACAAGCGCACAACCACCTTTGTTATCAGACTGGCCTCCGCAACATTCACGCAGCAGAGCGTCCCCTTGCGCAGGTCACGTTAGTTGGATGCAGAGCTGAAAAGAAGTGGCAGTTAAACATTTGGTGGACATAAAATTTTAGGCCAAGTACGTAAAGCATCAATGCGAGGTGCAGCTAAATTCGACTGAGCGAATAAATGGTCAAATGGCGAAGCGGAACTTCGATCTACAGACCTCTGAGTTCCAAACTCAGCACAATTCCACTGCGCCACTCTACCTGCATTGTTCGCGTTTCTTAAAGTATTTTATCTCTTACCTGCATTTTGGCACAAGCAACACGCCAGGCCACATTGGCGAGCTTTCACAGTCACATAAGGTCGAGGTGTGTGTGTGCGCATTCAGACAATTACTAGTTGGCTGAGTGACGCATAGACAGGGATGCAGCGGAGGTAGAGGTGGATGTGGATGTCGAGGAAGGAAAAGGAAGATAGAAGATGAGGTGGGTATGCGCACGCGGCACTGTAGCATTGTGCAGCACATTGCGGCATTACATATCGCAGGGTATTGGGTGGGAGTACATCAAGCTGTCTCTCTGATAGTTTAGCGCTGAGAATTCCTCGCCCTTATTTTGACTGGTGGTTTAACTACTGACCACCAAGGTGCGCAACAATTTGTTACGCTCACAGTCAACATGAGACTAGACACTGTAGTCGCATGTATTTGGGTACCAAATGAGGTGACGAAGACAGGGGAGTAAAAGGCAGTTCAGTCGGAGACAAGTCGACATGGTTGTTAACACTATTGACTCCCCGGCATTGACGTCAATACACTAGTCTATTCGAAATTAACACAACTTGAACTAAAATGGGCTAGCAAGCATCTGTTGATTAGGAAACTTAGCTAGCTTTGTGAATGATATTTTGCTTTGTGTTCTGCTGTGCTACAACTCTTAATGCGTGCTTGGGTACAGTGCGCTGTGATGCATCTAAACCGCGTTCATATGAGCATGCGCATTGAAACATGCTTGCGAAAAACGATGATGCTAAGTTCGCCACCTGAAAGAAGTGAGGGAATCACTGGAAGGGATTCTATATCATACCAGATGAAGGAGTCTTTGCGTGCGAGAGGTCAGTTTTCATCAGGAGAAGGTACAGAAATAGATAAATAGAAGGATAGCTAGATAAAAGCAGTCTGGAAAGGTAGATCGAAAGATGCGATGTAGGCAACTAACTGCTTATGGCACTTTTTGACTCAATCCAACATGTATTATTGTAAAATTAAAGGGAATACTTACAAATCAGTACTGATATTGGGAAGAAGCAAAGCCCCCTTGCATCTTAGCAAATAAATTGGACATCTTCCGCTCAGACTTCAACTGATATTAAAAGAGCTTTTTGCCGATTGGGCATCATGCCGCATTAATTGAACAACACGTTTGTGCATTTGCATTTCTGAGTGGCTGAATGGTTAGAGACAAACGCACTGCGCATCCAAGGGCAAGGTTTGTTTGAAAATACTGATAAGGGATATGGTCTTTCTCGAAGAGTGATTGAATATGTGAATGTGTGCATTCATTGTGGTGGAAGTAATTAATGTGTAATGATTAGTAAATGATTGAAATGCTGAAAACGAAGCCAAAATGAAATACTGGTAGAAACATTTCTGAGTTTAAGTCTATGCTTGATAGCAAGTTGCTGCCGCCGATGTCATCGCAATTATGATATGACGAGCAATTGATGTGGAGAACATAGCACGTAAATGCTGCCAATTAATCATGCAAAAGTACAAACTGGAGCAAACAAAGTAATTGAGTATTTTAATAGCCTATAGTTTCTGCAACCCCTAATAAGCAGCAAAATAATGGGTCAAAACTTATCCGTCACTCCAGAAAGCGTTAAAGCCTCAAAATCAGAAAGTTTGTGGTTGCAATAGCTGGACTTCACGTAATGTATGGGACACATAACATTCCATGCAGTAGTGGATGTGCTTAAAACTTGCTGCGTTAACGTAAATCAAAGGAGCTGAATGACTTGAGAAAGCGGCACCTACAGTTTTATGTAGAGGGAATAAAAATTTAGCCAGTCCATAGTGGCGGGAAGGGAGCTCTGGATCAGTAGGTTATCGTGCAGTACCTGTAAAGGTGACTCACCAAGCCGTGCTTCACTACATGCAATATCTTCGATGATGAGTGACTAGATGGTTGTACAATCGGCAGGAACTGTTGGCTCTGCTTGTCAAAATTTGCCTACAATTTGGCGAAATTTTGTTACTTAATTAGATGCTTAACACTTGCACGGGATATTATGTAATGGTTTTCACCTCTTACTTCTATGCATGTTACGACAAAGACACTGCTTTCCTTTATGCGCATCAATGTCCTTTACTAATTAAACAGCGTTCTATCTGCAAGCTAATAGATTGATAGGCGGCCCTCGTTGTTGTCGATTGCATAATACATCCTGCATTTATCAGCCAAAGAATTTGCCTAACGTTTGTTCTCCCATCGTTTGTTAGTCGCTATCGCTAGAAGTTATCATCGCCTTTCATCACAAACTATATGTATTAATGGCCAAGTCTCACAAGCTCTAATGTCACATCAGTCGTGATTCATCCTTTTTTGTTCATTAACTTTAAGCAGATATCACGCTTAACAAAACTTGTTGTTTGAGTGCAGTTTTCATCACGGTTAAATGAGCTCTGCTCAAATACATAAGGTTATTTCATAGATTCTGTCAAGCTATCAGTTTGCGTAGTCGTAACTTTGGGATAAAGTATCAATCTAGGTGGCCTTTGGCCCAGGCGCATGAGTGAGAACAAAGCAGGGCTAATCAACTCATTTTCTGTTCGCTAATAAAATCCTAACGTCGGCTGGAAATTCCATACTTTGCATAGAAGTATTTATAGATGCAAAACGCACAGCCATTAGTATTTGAAGAAAAGCAGACGTATTTTTATGAATAAGAAACACTTTGAAACAGGAAAACACGTTGGAAATACTGCCAGGCAAATGAATGGCTAAAAGTCTAGGCGTTATTTTTGTCACTTCTCGTTTATTTTATAAACCAACATAAAAGTAGGAATTTAGAGCAGTTAAATATTAAGGCAGGTCCGATGGTTTTTGTACAGCAAGAGTAAAAATGTAGGCGATTATGTTTCATAAGACCTGAACATGAAAATGGATGCATTGCTCTACTACTTTTTCAGTCAAAAAATCAAATGAGAGTAGAATTTTGGTTAGTTTTGATCCATATTAGTCCACTTGGTTGTTAACTCGGCAGCCCATTTCTCCACTATTTACGGAATAAATGCTATCAGTGCATACCGAATGCATTTGTGTGATGCAGAGATTACAAAGATCCACATTTGCCTGGCAACAAGGCCTTGCATAAGATGTTCAGATTGATACTCTGGCGAATATAAACTCCACACTCCACTGAACGTCTATACTGGATGGGTTTTAGCACCGTGCAGCTGTGAGAATGCGCTCTCGCTCCTGGAAGACTCGCTCTTTGGCGTTCATGTTATTCCAAGAGTTTTGGTAATTGGTACTTGTTTTTCTTTTCTTCGGCTTTATACTACACCTGATATCGGTAAACTTCTAGAGCAGACAATCGCTGTGTTTGCAGCAAGGTGAGTTTCGACAAAACAAATAAATGTTGCCTTAACGGCAAAGTCTTTGATTTGAAATCGCACAAGTTCAGATGCTCGACCCCTTCGTCGTAAAGTCCTTGAATGAGAATCAGAGCGATTTGGTTGCTTATTGCCCTAAATGTGGAGCATATACACTCACCCACATCACACATTTATAAAGGCAAAAAACGCAAAATCAAACTCTGAGTAATCTTTGCGCAAGTCGTGCCGAGATCATAAAGCTATCGCTGATTAAGTCATTGATTTTCTCCCTTTAGCATCGACGGACGGACTCGGATCTAAACGGTTCTGTTATGTCGACGTTTGAAGCCAGTGCTTTGGTTAGATCGGTGGCAAAATGACACAGTTAATAAAGAAACAAGGATTTGCTTTGTTACTTGATTATTCAAATCAACGCACGCAGGTTCAGACCACAGGTTGTGCTACTTAACTAGCATTAGTAAGGTATTTTCTTGGCCATTAATATGCTCGCCGTTTGTGGGTATGGAAGCATGCAAAGGTCATGGCTTCGTTTATTAGCAGATTTTCTTCATTTTTTTTTGGGGCGCAGGCGAGTTGATTTGCAGAAAATTGCTCGCTCAAAGTGACGAACACTTCTTAGGATGCAGTTATAAAGGAAGCACTTAAGAATTAATTATTCAATTTTGTTCAAACAAAACAATTTTGCTGCGGCTACTTCCTGTGACAATACAAAAAGTGCTCTTATTGTCTTTGCGCTAGTCATAACTGTCTAAATATTTTCACAACTTGGCAACTTATTCGATTTGATTTGATAATCCGTTTCGTTGTCCATTAATTTATGCAGACACTTCAGCCTCTGTTGGTTGACATGCAGTAGCCGGATGATGAAGGCGAAGGCTTATTTTTCAATTAATATGTTTGCGTGCGCTTAATCTTCACCCGCGTCGTAGTAGCGCTTGCTGCTCTCCACGCAGACGTCATGACCGACCTTCTTTGTTTTACTCTAATCGCCTTCGCGTTGGCTCAAATTTCCAGCATATTCGCATGCGTAGAGGCGAACGGAAAGGAAGAGATGTGTGGCAAGAGTGCAACAGCGAGCTTGTCGCTAGTCGGGATCAAAGCAGGACATTTGCATCTTCAGTTTACTGCCCTCTCATCTGAGCTACCACAGTATGCCCGATGTTTAGCGTTACAACCAGCACTAACCACAAAACCCACTCGATGTTTAAATACGTATCGCCACAGGTTAGAGATAGATTAGACCGACCTCATCCATCTACCGTGCTATTATGCAAAGGTTAAGAATGCAGGTTGGTGATCGCACCTCTTTGGTAGTTTTCACCTTCGTCAAGCAGCATTATGGGCATTTCTAAGTAGGCTTGGCAGAGAGAAAATAGCTTTGGTCCCAATGGATCAATACAATCGATAAGACCGCCTGCTGTGTACCAGTTGCCTACTGGTCATCTGCCTAGTCGGTTGGTTCATTCACTGATCCACTTGACTTAAGGCGAGTTGGACTGCGAACGATTACACGGCTTGGTGAGTGGAAAATAATTTCAGCGTAGGGCAGTTGATTGTTGCATATATATGCCGATAACGCATCGCCAGATTGGAAGATATTGCAGGTCGGCCTGCGGGTGCCTTAAATCATTGACGATCTTTTGTTGCAAAAACAATTCTTATCCATTTACCTTATTGTGCATGAGAGCTAAGCCATTTTGTAAACCAATGTTTTTATACATAAGTTCGCTCCTTCCATGATCACTTCATGTCCGCCGGATAAACAGTCGTTAAGTTTGAAGATAATCGGCTGACATTGTGAATGAATATGGCTGAGAGGGACATCATCAAACGTTATGATAGATTTGTTCACGAGGGAAATCTAGTATTAGTCTGGCTAACTTGCCAAACATGCCGTACTTGCAAGGTGGAGCATTGACAATTTAGGGTCATGGTATGTTTAGGAACATTTCACTAAAAGAGCAGAGCGTGGCAATGATTGACAGATTAAAACGTACAAATCCATAGACATTTTATTTGGAGAGAGGTTTTCAAGTAGCAAGGTGGTATCCGTCAGTCGAACCCAAGCCAGTGTGGGTGGTGTGGCAACCTCTTTCCTACGCCTGATGCAGCTAGCATAAGCAAGTCTATTAACGAAGAAAGGCATAATTTGCCTAGAGGGCATAGCGCCTAAATCTAAGCTGGTAGTAGACAGCCTATGAAATGCAGAACTGCTCTTGGACTTAAAGAAATACCGTTTTCTCCAAAATTGTTGCCCTTCTAGGGCATAGATACGTCAGAAGGGGCGAAAGTCCCCTAATATTGCACAAAACGGGGGAGAAGTGGCCAACACCATCAAGAGTCGAAGCTTGGCAGTTTTTTAGGTTGGGCAAATCACTGCTTCTAAATAATCTTGCTTTCCACCACCGTAATTTCTTCAATAACCTGTAGAACCTGTAAGCATTCCTCACAGCCTTTCTGGCCAACTATCAGGAGCAAGTGTGCTGAAATTACAGGGGATCCCGTTTCGCTAAGGTGATGTCACGCAAAACGAACTGATCTTGCCCCACACGCTGATTTCCTACGTAACGTCTAAGCCGGCCTGATTTGTGCGGGAGGCACCTTTTCCACCCAGCAAGAAGTCGTAGCCTCAGCTGTCGCAATGAACTACTTTGATGACCTTTTCTCACAGCTAACTTGAACCACCAATAAAGAGCGGAGAGAACTTCACGCGTTTGTGAGCTGGTGAGTGAACATTACGTTATCAATCGCGATGGTCTTCCCACCGCTGTTAGAGACATTTGTTAGCATGACGCAAAACCAAATCTAGTGACTGACTGTCCAAAAGGCACGAGTTTGATCCTGAACTCAATGAAATGCCGTTTCCTTTAATCCTTTGTCACATTTATGACACAGTCTGGTCAGCTGGAATATCAATCATCAAAGTCGGCAAAAACCAAGTGAAGGCATGGTCAACACCAACTAATCAGACGAATCTTGGTAGTATTTCGCATATGACACTCACTATGGGTAATTCGTAAGCTGTTTTGCTATAACTACCGCTCTGCTTCTTAACTTTGCCGATTGGGAGGCATAAAAGAAGATTAGGCGGAGAAGCTGCACAATAATGAGTCTACAAATCTGAAGTAGGCGTCCACTGTAGGCACTGCACACAGATACGAGCGATGCAGTCGTAAACAGTGTTATCTAAGATAGGAATCCAAAAAGGAAAGCAACAAGCGCGGGTGATTATATTAAGAACGGACCAACAAGCACTCACTTGATTGAAAGCAGTGAAAGTGATTGACCATCAGCAGCACGATGGCACGAAAAACCGCAGCACCATGCTCATGCAATTCAATGTGGAAGAGCGCATGCCTTTAGTAATGCGTGCATGGAGTACTAGATTTGGTCCACAGCTACTAACTATCCATTCTTGGGAGCCGACTCTTACCAGACTCTTTAAGTCCTTCCAGAGCCCAAAAACACGCGTGACACCGAGACATTTCTGCAGGGCACTGGATAGGTGAATAGAGCGGATCGCAATCGCATCGAACTGCTAATAGTTTTCACTAAGGATTCACAATTGGACGACTGGAGTCTAAGCCTACAATGGACGCCTTTTGCACATATGGCCATGGTTCATGCAATAATTAAGATTTTGTTGTGATAGAGGCGCACCTGTCGTTATAAAAGGCGCTTTTTAATGTCAACAATGTCCCTGAGTTCATACTGCGTCCAAAAGAAGACGTAAGCAAACATGTAGCATCGAATGCAAGCAATCGCGATTGTTCTCCACGAGTCAGAAGAAGCATTCCAGGAAGCAATTTTGGAATAACGTCTATAGAGATGGAGGATTGGCATTCAAATTCAGACCAATTCACCCAACTCAGCTGCACTCCAAGGTTCATCACCTTCCAGTAAAGAGTTAATCCGAGTGATGAACGTTTAGTTACCTAATAACTGCTTCGTTTACACCACACGGCTCCGTTTTAAACCATTACTTTGCGAATCTGCAAAGCTGCACTGCCAGTCAGATGAAAAAACTGAAGTGTGCACATTCATGACTGATAGGAAGCTACCCGATAGCACATTGAAAGGCACCATAGAACGGCGGTGCCAGAGACAATGCTAGTAAGAAGATGGATCAACACAAAATTTTTGTTGTCTAAGTTGATCTTTGGAAGACCGTAGGGCAGCCATCTCGAGCCACGTGATGGAGGTTTCTTAAGAATTTCGTGGGGCAGAGAGGACAGGGCAACCCGCCCATCACACGTTCGCACTGAATCCCCTTAGCTCTTACCTGTACGTTCAAAGGACTATAAACTGGAAGATAAGGAGATAAACGAAAAACGCTCTACGTTTCTAGTCATCGGGTATATCCATGTTGCTTTAAATGCACCCTTAATGAGAGGCGAGGAAGGAATCAGAACTTCGTGTGTGATGAGTGGCGATTCCTCCGAAGCCGACAGAAGCAACTAGTCTACTCCCAAATCGTAAAAAACCACCAATGTTTGAATTCTTCTGTGTAGCGCATGATGCTTAAGCATAGTTTATCGTAAAATAGGTACTGTTTAGTTTGCGTGATATTTAGTTCCCTATTTAGTTGTCTGCAAATTTTGTCTTAATGTGTACAGCATCCTTTATAAATCGATGTTCAACAATGAAACGCATTTGATTTTATGTATTCAAGTTGTAGTCTCGCGCAAAAATTTGATTAATCACTTGTATTTATGTATTTCTAAAATTAGGAAAACACTTGATCGATAGTTTTCTTCAATTTCGGCAGCCTTAAGGTGATTGTGTGCGTTTAGTATAATGGCTGTCGGTAAGAAGTGTACGTTGCATGTTTTAATTGTAGCAGTGTTCTGGCTAAATAGGCTGCGTCATGTTAAGAACGAAAAAATGCTTAATTTTATTCAAAAATGAATCGAAAAGACAACTTTGAAAACGCTTGAGCTTATAAGCAAATTCTCGTATTATATATCTGCTGGAAAATGCAAACCGACTTTTGCCATTTGCAGCAGCTCCAAAAGCGGACCATATTACTGTTACTTCGGCAATGCCATAATCACCTACAACTGGTGGAAAATGTCATAGCATGGATATATCGACCAACGCTTTATGAAAATTAATTTAAGCAGGAGCACTAGAACTGTATATGAAAGAAACAGCTACTTTGGACGCAAATGCAACAATCGCGTGCTGCTATTTATGGCAGCATAGTCGACAAGTGCGAATTGCAATGTTTAGGAAGATGGTGTAATTAATCAGACTGTTCGGTAAAAACCCACTTCTCTTATCATTTTGGCAAAAATCTGCTATTGATTTGAAACATTCACACACTCCTGGCACTTTTACGCCCAGTCAGTGAGATGAATGGGAAGATGATCATGCGTTTAATATACCTGGTTTAGAACTGTTATCCAAGAAATCAAGATGTCAAATTGACGTGGCTGCCATGACGTTGAGAACAGCAAGATATATCTTACCTTAGGCACAATATCTCATTCCAGGTCAACCTTCCACTTGAGCGTCGAAAGACTTGACGTCTACCCCCTGGGTAAGGAGTTTTTGATTTTGGCAAACCAACAGGGCGGTGTGCATAGCAAGCAAAAGATGTGGTGCATATTTATGGAAAATGAAGTTCCCGTTGGGTCGACAGGCAAAAAAAGGGCAGTCAGTAACGGCAAATGCCAGCAGGAATGTATTCGTGTAGGCTTTGCTGTGACAGCGCGCGAGTGTGCGTGTGTGGTGTAGCGGTTAACTCTCTTTCTCTATTTATAAGAGAGCATGCTGCTTTATCAGATCTACAGCTTTTGCGAAAGACGTTAAGCTAAATAAAACAAAACAAATTGAGTTTACTAGATTCATTTATTGCTTCTAACCAGATACAACCATGCTTGTCGCAAGAGTGCATGGTAAACACCAGAAAAGGAGCTAGTTAAATGCCAAATCTGTACAAAGCCACATTCTCTACCTCAGCACAAACCTGGCGCTAGTTCATTATTGCATGCAAAACTATCGATACGAATTCGGGAAGCAATTGATCTCGGTGTCTGCCTGTGGCGAGGCCAATTTTGACTGCATTGAGAGGCTCTGGCATTTGCATATCGATTACATGCGCTCATTGGGCTGAATCCTTTTGGTAATCTCTCCATTGATCCTAGATTTGATGGAAAAGACTGTCCATGCCCTGAGGTTGGCAAGGATGCTGTTTGTGAGGAAGTTTACAAAAGGTGTTAGACCGCTTCATTGGATGTGACTTGAATATGTCCATTAACCGAAAGCAGGCGATTGCGTACGATGCAATAGTGCAGGCGATCATTCCAGCTAGCTGTCGAAAGGGCTCGGCATTTACTGTTGCTGGATTGGAACTGGACATCTGGCCAAGTGACGCCATCATTGGCATGAATGGCATGCAAATAAACACATCAAGACTGGCTTCTTTAAGATCAACTTCATGTTTCAACTATGATGAAAGGTTTTCTGTTACCAGCGGGAAGGCGCTATGTCGCATTCGCACGCAATGTCCTGACAAATTTCCAACTCACGATATCAATTGGACTATTCATAACCACACAACCGCATAAAAATCGAGTGAATACTCCAGGATTTAATTTGAGGTGCGACAAGATGTAAGCGCATGCAAGCTCATTCTTGGCTTCTAGTAGCCAAAGGCTGAGCTACAATGAGGCATGCACTGTACTCCTTTTTAGCGTGAAATAAGGAACCACGTGTTGAATATATGGAGGTTACTACTTTCACCTCGGCATCTTTATCCTGCCCCTCCTTCACCCCGCTTTTCTACATTTCGGCGGATTACTGTTGACAAGTCGCCCTTTACTTAGCAGCAGGCACATAAGTGGCAGGTTGAATGGACATTTGAAGGGAAAAAGCAAGGTGAGAGTAAATTTATCAACGCTTACCATATGGGACGAAATTAAGACGTTCCAGCTAGGTGTTTGCATTTAAAAACTGTTTCCATGCCAAGCTCAACAATAACTTTAATGGACTTTTTAAACTAGCACGTAAAATGCTTTGTCATACGTGCTAGAAATTGGCCAGATACCGCCAAGTTGGCGTAAAAGCTAATGCGGTACATATTTAGCATGCATGTTACAGACAAATAAACACAATTTTAGTTGTTTTTGTTATTTACTAGGCACCTGTGGCAAAGATAAACATGGTCTACAAAAGGCGTAATCTTCTTGTAAAGTAAGGGACAGCATTTGGCCAACTACCTCCTCCTTAAAATCATCCCTTACTTAGGAAATAAGGTAACAACGTATTTTTGCTTAGTAGAACCGAATTGTGCGTGTAATTCTGTAAAGCACAGAAAAAGAAAGAACACGCATGTTTGATAGGCTGTTTGCTTGTTTAGCTTGAATCGTGGCTGGATCATTATTATTACCACCACCAATATCGACCTCAAGAGTGCACATCATTTATTTGGCAACCAGAGTTAGGTAGTCAACGATTTCGGTTAATGGCGAGTCCAAAATGGGAAAGAAAATAGGCAGAAGCTAGAGACAATTGATGAACTAGTCAACACTTCTCCGCTTGATGCCACCCATCGCATCTTATGACTCAAAAGGATGTGCAGAGATAATCTCATGCGATCAAATGCTCAAAAAGTAAGTCACGTTTTTAAAGTGCCGGAAATGGCTCAAGATTATTTTAACTCAAGTAAAGGGCTCTAAGCTCACGAACGACGGGCATGCGTAGATTGTAATGCTTCCACATGTGCTATGCAATGCATCAACGTCTAATCGTTTTGTGGTAAAAATGCAATGAAGTCAAATTGTTAACGCAAATGTGTGAACTTAGTAGTCTCATAATTACTGATTGCATAAGTCAACATAACAAAGCCAAACAAATTACAATTTGCAGTGGCTAGAACAAATTATGGCAAGTTACGCTCTTTGGAAATCATCCTAATTTTGCAGGTACAAACGTTTGAAGTTAGGCATACTGAGTGCATACACATTGGCACATGGGTGATTGAGGGAAGAAGGGTAGTTAATGAAATGGATGGAGTGAGACGGTTCACTTTCAGTGACTTGTGTCTGCTATAAATGCGACAGCTTTGCGTGTAAAGGACACGATATTAGTCTCTTCATCCTTGGCCTTCATAGCCTTTGAGCTAGGACCATAATTTATTTGCAGTTTATTGAACTGAGAGCTATGATGAGAGTTCGCGTTTCTCACATCAGTAATCAGTGATACTTGTTTCGTCAGAAGTTTCGCGTTTACTGGGCGCTTCTTGTCTAGAAGGCGCAGTCAGACAGACGTTCCCGGTGCTAGCCTTTTTAGTGAGTTGTAATTGGCTAATTAATTTCTATGAGACCACTCAATGGTAGGAGATAAATATCTATTTGGACGAAGTAATTCAGGTCACTACTCGTCTATACCTTGATTCACTTTACCCACTGCCTGCAGCTACACGAATCCACTAGCTGTTGTTCGGATGACAACCGCAATTGCATTTAGCATTGTGAATGCGGTTTAAATGGAGACAAAGAAGCGAGGGAAGGAAAGAGGGGAAATGAAGATTTGGAGAAAGAGCGCGACTTGAGGGCGGAATAGCACCGGCTACTCAAACATCAAAATAATATTTTGAATTGTCTGAAGTGTGACATTTTACTCATCTGCTTTTGCTAAGCATTGCATGTTCTCTCACCACCTCCTCGACTGCCACGTTTCTCAGTAGTCAGGATTCCGTCAAAAGTGCACCTTTTACTTCTTCGCATATCACCTACACACCGGTCACATTATAGAGTCAAAGACCTATAGCTTTCGTTTGCACTTCATGCTTCACGCCGCAGATGCAGCGATGCTCATTATCGAAGCACTTACTCAAAGGGCGAATCCACTTAGTTCCACCTTCGCCACTTCAATCGTTTGAATTAGCAAATTAAATTACGTAGTTAAGAAATCTACATTCCGGAACATTAAACAAGAATTGCAATGAGATTCTGGATCTTCACTTTGCTTCTGAAGTCTCAGTTGACACATCGCCATTCGTGTGAAGTTGACAAATTCAAAAGCCAGCATATTAGAATGATGGCAACTAAAAATGGAAGCATAAGACACTAAATCACAGCAAAGTACAACGGCTCAAGTTACACGTATGTAAGTCTATTCAAGTAATGTTGGATCGCATGCGTTAGGTGGGGTTAGTAAATGTAGAGCCCCAGACACAGTTTCGTACCTGGTGGCAGGACTCATAACAAATAGGTGCAGTCATTTAGGTTTTGAAGTGCCTCGAGACTACCGCAGTATCCCACCTAGTTAACTGTATGTTGAAAAATATCCTTCTCTGATAGAAGAAGGACGGAGAGAAAAATTAAGTCAGATGGAATGTAGCGCATCATCTGGGCTAGACCAGGAGAGAAGGCGACGCGATACTGCTGACTCACTGGTAGTTTAAGCAGATTGGCCCGATTCTTACTGCATCATTACGTAAACTAATGAATGATGTGGCTGCTGTTATCATTTTTATAATAATAAACATATTTTACGCAACTTGCCGCTAATGGTTTACTGGAATAACTGTGCTACTTTACCTAAGAATGACTTTGCTGCTGCTTGATAAGGAAGACTAACGTTGGCACTGACGGTACTTTTGGCAAAGCGTGTATCCTCTCTGAACCCCTAGCTTCACCCTATGATGCGCATCCTCACGATCAGGCTAATCAAGTGTGTGCGCCACTTTGGTCACCAAGCCGAGTTCACATTGGTTACGCAGGTGAGCAATCAAGCATTCTTCCGTTCAACTATAAGCCTCTGATTGATTGGAAGCACTAAATGGATTAGACGCAGTCCAGCCTTAGAAGTCGCCGTCCGTCATAGGTTTATTCCCATGTTTGTAGATGCCAAAATAGCTGGTCCAACGCATCTTTGGGATTCCTAGGCACTAGCGGTAGAATTGTGTCTGCTCGGAGGAAAATCCTGCCTAAATCTAAGTTTCGTTGATGTCGAGACGCAAGATTTCTGCCCTACTCTCGTTCTTATTGTGAGTCCAACCTCATCTGCCATTGACTAGGCTACAGCCTATGGAGTTTGGACTTCAATTTTGTGCACCAGTTGACGATCTTGAAGGCAACATTAATTATCTGTGGTTCTAGCCTCTATATTACTAGGATTCCGGAGGAGAACTTACACTACACCCCAGGTGGAACACCATTCTAGGTGACCCTGGCAATTCCTACTTCGTTCGCCTCAATCCAACCGATGCTGTAGTCTTGGTTGAATGAACGAGGCAAGTTAGTCATTGAACACTGATGGCCTAGTTGTGTGGCTTTGCTCCTTAAAAGTCAGTGCTACATAAGGTCTCCGTAAGGTTTACTCCACACTGATTAACATTTCATGATGATATTTCGACTTCCACTTATTCAAAGTGCATCTGTACTTTCAATTGCCTCATTACCAGCATTCTAGCCCGCTTGTCAACTTAAATGAAATTATGGCAAGCGTTCAAATCCTTAAACTTATTCAGGTGGAAAATACTCAAGGAATGGAATTGAATACTCGAAGGATTCATGTAGCTTTACTTCAGCATTGTCAAGGTTCTCATTCCCTTTTAAATTTACAAGGGCCAACTTTTTATAAGCAGTTAGTGTCAAAATTGAAAAGCTTTAAACGAAAGCACCTTAATTAAAAGAAGCTGGTCGCGGTAAGGGGTAACACTTGCCTACGACAAAATTGGCTTCCACAACAGTAAGATGAAGGCAAAAAGTGGGACAAAGAAGAGGCACATACAGGCTCGTACGGGTGAGGAACAAGGGACTGTGTGAAATTCGAAGCAACATGTGAGGAACAAACGATGTGTAGCAATTCGTTTTTGAATATTTACGCGCCTTGCAGACGTGTGAGCTAAATCCAGTGTCAAGCCATACCTTCCATACCGCATGCAAATCAGTATTGTGGGCCTGTGGAGATGCACCCACGCTTGTGAAGGGTTGCTAGCTCAGCAGTTTGTTAATACAATGGTTATAGCTTGTTCGACCGGTTCTTGTACGTCTGACAATGACGATTGCATGATTAAGCCGTACCGCAACTACAATAAATGGACCGCACGCTCGTTTATGCTGCATCAGATCAGCCTACGATCTTTACATAAATAATGACCGTTGTGTAGTTTACCACTGACCTGCGCTATCGCAGCTGCCCAACCCTTTGAGAAATAAGCTCATAGTCGAATGGCGCCGTTACTCGACGTCATTTTATAGGCACATGAATCTGGTAGGTATTGGATTGACTCTCTCGCTGCATGACACTTGCAAGCTATTACGATCACAGGCTTTGTTTAGTCGTGCGAAGATTAGGTAAAAATTGGTCGCACTGCTGACTTACAAAAGGTCATATTTGTTTCACTTAGGAGTGGTGCCTTAATGCCAAAATGGACGTTTGGTTTACCGACCGTGGTAAAGACACACGCACGTCCGCATGAGGGATAATTGACGTAAACAAAGCCTTTAATTTTTTACACTTACAAATCGTAGTCCATCTGGTGCGCCGTTATATTTTTGTAATCATGCAATGCTAAAATATATAAATAATGTGAGCTAACTACAACTGCTAATCTATCACTCGTTCCTAATTCCTTGTACAATTTAATGTCTCGTTAACGAATAGGCAGAACTATTATTAATGGAACTGTTTCTTTTACAGATTGCCTATACTTTCATCAGAGCCATTCACTTGTCCTAAATATTTGATCGGACTTCACCATCGTGAAAAAGACAGCATAGACTCAACCATAGGCCTTAAATTGACTCTGATGTATTCCTATGTTTTACGCAGCAGGTTTCGCAGGTTTCGCCTTTGCCTACCAGTGATTCATAGAGATAAATTACCTTTGAACGAAAACACTACTTGGAATGCACTTTTATTCAATGTCCAATGTAAATTACAGTCATTCTCTTTCACTCCTAACATCGTTCTTAGCTTTCATAGAAAATGATGCCTCAGCAAGGCAGGATGGTAGGCCAATAGTTGATAAAATTTGGTCAATCTATGAACTAGCATTGCTATCGCGAGTGGTCTCTAAGCAAAGACAGTCACACGGGCCAGGCTTACGAATAGATGCTTGCAGAATTGTGTAAAATGAGTCAGAGGGAATGATGACAAGTACGTAGGAGGCAGAGACGATTAAAACTGCCCATTCATAGCCAAATCTAATGCCTCCAACTGCAGCAGGACGCAAGACACAGACTGAAAGCTTGTCGCCATGACAACTTTAACTCTCATCCACACGCTTGGCCTAGCAACGCTTGGTTATGGTACCGATTATGATCCATTATCATCCTTGCCATTCTGATTATGAGCATCCTTTTAATTCGATGTAATGCATTGCCCGAGTCAGTAATGCGATATCAACTATTAGAGCTTCGGGTTTATTGAAGCGTAACACCATCAATGAGGCTGGAATAACTGGACTTGAGCCAAAGGAAACCTTATGGCTTAGCCATCTGCGCTTGTAAAAGTGTCTACTCTAGTGGGATCTTAAAAACTGGAGGCCGACAAACAAATCAAGGCCCATAATTTCCAATCTACTCTGGGGAACCAAATTAAAATCAAAGATTAAGTAGCTTATTTTGCAGCAGCAACCGCCTACCGCACCGGCATGCATTACTTACAGCACTTCCAAAATATCTCACCCCACGCCGATCACACTACTGCAGCTTATGTCTACAGAGTGTGCAAACTTCAATTTCGCATCTGTTTAGTGGTGTAGCTTCGCGGACTCGTAAATTGGTGGTTTAAAGCAGAGTGATGTGGGCAAAGCCGTTACTAGGTGACAATATTCATCACTCGGCTTAACTCCTTGCTCAAAAGGCGATGAACACTGAAGTGCAGCTATGGTGGGTGAATTAGTCTGAATTTGTGTACCGATTCCCCATCTCCGCAGACGTTACTCCGAAATCGCTTGCTGAAGTGCTTCTTTTGACTCATGTAGGACAATTGTAATTGCTTGCATGCAAATGTATGCTTGAGTCCTCATTTAGACGCAATATAATCCCTGGAACTTTGTTGACATTAAAAGGCGCTCCACTTTAACGAACTGTGAGCCTCTATCACGACAAAATCTTAATTGTTGCATGAACCGTAGTCATATGTGCAAGAGGCGTCCGTTGTGGGCTTAGATCCCGCTCGTCCGATTGTGCACCCTTGGTGAAAACCATTAGTAGTTCGGTGTGAATGCAATCCGCCTCTTCCACTTATCCAGTGTCCTGCGAAAATGTCCTGGTGCCACGCGTGTCTCTGAGCACTGGAAGGACTTAAAGAGTCAGGTAAGAGTTGGCTTTCTCTAACTGGAGCCTTAGTAGCTATGGATCAAATCAAGTGCTCCGTGTATGCATTATTATACGCATGCACTTTTCTGTATTCAGCTGTATGATCATAGTGCTGCAGCTTCTCGTACCTCCGTGATGCAGAACGGTCAATCTCTTTTGCACTTTCAATCAAGTGAACATTTGATAATCCGTTCTTACTATAATCATCCACGCTTGTTGCCTTCCTTCTTGGACCCTATTTTCGATGACATCGTTCACGGCTGCATCGCTCGTGCCTGTGTGAGTGCATATAGTGGGCACTTGCTTCAGCTTTCAAACACTTCACATAATGCTCTTTCTCTGCTTAATCTTCTTTTACGCTTCCCATTTAATAAATTAATGCAGCGGAGCGGCGATCATAGCAAAACAACTTACGGAACACTCGTAGTAAGTGCTGAGCCCGAAATGCCACTGAGATTCGTTTGATTAGTTGGTGCTGCCCATGACCTCACGTAATTTTTGCGGAATTCGATGACATGCATTCTATCTGACTAGACTGAGTGTCATAATGGTGACCACAGATTGAAGAAAAAGGCAATTTATTGGGTTTAGACTGCCAGTCACTGGATTCAGTTTTGCATCATGCTACCAAATGTCTCTATCAGAGATGAGAATACCATCGAGATTGATAATACGATTATCACTTACCAGTTCAAAAACACTTGAAATTCTCTCCTCCCGATATTGGTGGTGTGAATTAGCTGCGAGCAAAGGTCATCAAAGCAGTTCATTGTGACAGCTAAGTCTGCTTCTCTTTGCTGGGTAGAAAAGGTGCCTCTCGCACAATTCAGGTCAGCTTAGAGGTTACGTAGGAAATCAGCGGAAATCAGCCCCAACACACTCGCTCCTGACAGTCGATCAGAAAGTCTGCGTGCTTACAGATTCTACAGGTTGTTGAGCAATTTGCGGTGCTGACTAGCAAGATTATTCAGGAGTGGTAATTTGCTTAACTCAAAAAATGCCGAGTTTCGTCTCTTGATGGTATTGGTCATTTCTCATCCGTTTTGCACGGTATTCGAGGACTGTCATCCCTTCTGATGTGTCCATGCCCTAGAAGGGCAACACCTCTACTAAAACAACATTTCTTTAGGCTCAAGTTCAGTTCTGAACTTCATAGGCTGTCTAACACCACCTTAAATTTGAGCACTATGCCCTTCAGACAATTCATACTTTTCCTAGTCAATTAACCTGCTCATGCTGCTGCATCAGGCGTCGGAATGAGGCCGCAACATTACGCATCCGAAGTTGATACAGTGGATACGACAACGTAAAAGCAGACTTCCATCTGTTCGCCCCTGCCATTTCCACGTTCTATAATACTGAACTTGAATCAGGAGGAGAACCATTTAAACCAAAGCAACGACTCTATTCGTTTATGCGGAATAAAGATAAAGCATCCTTCTTAATTACAGCGTTCAAATTCCAATGGTTTATGCTCAATTGGGTGCTACAGTTTATCTTTATTAGCTCGATTACAAAGGTTCACGGTGGCTTTGATGATTGTTTAACTTTATTTTACATAATCTCCTCCATTAGGCGGCTTACTTCCAGCAAAGGGGTGGTATGCGTATGACTGGTTAATAGATGGGTCTGGCGTCACGGGTACCTATCGTATTCTTCGCAAAACTTGCTCAACCAAATTTGACGCTTTGTAATGGCAAAACGTTCGCGTATTTTTTGGCCTAGATAGACCTGATGCTCCAATTATACGCATAGATGCTAGGAGTTGAAATCACTTGGCGAAATCGGTCTGTTGCTGTTGGGCGGACGAATGGATGCCACACCTAATTATGTATTCTGGAGTGCTGAACCTACGCAGCTTTGCAGCCTTATGTTCATCGAATGTGTGATCGCTAATGAACAAAGCGACTACATGAAAACCCCATTTGTAAGGACGAGTGCGTGGTCCACTTAAACGAAAAAAAGAATATGAGCAGCAGGGCACCAAACAGACTCAACGGACCTCTATAGAATTTGACGTTGGATGCTAACGTTTTCCAAATTGACTTTAAAAGCTTTCGGTTTATACTGTAAATGGGTCAAGAACATCAAGAAATAGCATCTATATAAAGGGCCACGCAGCCCTCTTGAATGGATAGATTATCGACTCTCTGAAGTAGAACACAGGCACTCTGTGTGTGAACAATATATCTCCGTGCAGTAAAGGTAGGTAAAGGCGTTGTCACGGATTCCATATTCACATCACGCATGCGCATGCAGATGGGGTCGTGAGGCGACGCTGGTTGGGTTAGTATTGTCGGTTTTATAGCAAGACGTAGTAGCCTAGTACGGCGGTACTGGATGCAGACAAGAGGGATGGAAAAATGTGGAAGGAGGTGAGGTACTCACTATGAGCGAATTCGCCTCCTCTTTAGCTGCGCTTGATGCACACATCAATCGAGATGGGTTTAGGCATGCTCGCTTATGGGAACAGCGAATGGTCTGATTTACACTGCCGGCATTCTCAATTACGCCAGCCTGTGCGGTAGGGTGTGACGGTGCGCGTGGCCTATGAAATTCGGTTGGTAAAGTCGCTATCGTTAGGCCAATAATCACTCGGGTCCCTCAACTTGTACCCTACTGACAGGAACGCGAGTTTTAAGACTTATTGCAAAGGATAAATAAAAGTTGTCTAAATAAATGCACACAAATTTATTGGGTGAATAGTAGTGATTAAAATTGGAACCATTGCTTCGAGTTTCACAACCTAAGTGCGATTTTCATTAATTTCTACAGTAAACCAGCTTATAACAATAATCGCAATCAAGGAATCAAGCTAAAATCATAGCATATTGATGAAGCATCAAAAGCGTTTCCCATATTTAGCTGTCACAACTGCCATCAATTAACTACTGGAAAAAAATGACGCATCTGTACCTCGAAGATCAACCTAAGTCTGAGACATTTGTGCAGAAGAAATTCGGCAGAAGATTTGCGAGTGGTTTATAGCAGTCCATGATGCTTTGTCCGGTGGAGGTGTAGCAACAATTTTCCTTTTGTTGAGTCGGGGCCAATAAATAAGATGATGGCAAATAACGGAAAATCCCTGCACTTATAAGGCACATTTCATTTAAGAATAAGGAAGGCAGTAAATTGGGATTCGCCATCACTGAGGACAAAGATGCATGCGGCAGAGGAGCTGTGAGTATAAAAGCTGGACAGACAACACTATTTTACTTGGCGGGTCAAAGATCAGGCCGATTGGTTGAAGAGTAATTATCGTTCAGACCAAATAAATAATGGCCTCAGACATTCAAATACCAAGAATCGGGTCCTCGCGTAAAATTCTGAACGACTTGCAGAACTAATTGGATGTTGTGATCTCTGGACCTTTGACCGAGCTTAGCCCTCCAGGAGAATAGCGGGATATCCCAATAATAACTCGCGGCGAGGAATGATTTCACTGCGTTGCCTGCAAAGCAACACAATAAAGAAAAAACCGCGTGGATTTATCTGGGACTGTATACTTATTAAGTAGTTTATAAAGGGATTCTTTTACTCGAAAATGCTTTACGAAAAATTGACAAATAAAAGAATAAAGAAGTGACAAAAATCCAGCGTCAGTTAAGTAAGCATGCATGGAAAGAATGTAGTCATTAGGAGGGATTAAGGCAGGTTTAAACTGCAGAAGTTGAAAGCAGAAACAGCAGAGATCAAGATGCATATTGAAGAGCGTAGTGCATCGCAAAGCACGGTACAAGAGCTGTAATAAGAGGGCTCTTAAGGCGATGGAAGGGAGAGTCAGCAACACCGAGTGTTCTCAGCCGGTCGCCCATAAAGCGCTGGCCTGATCCAACGCGGCTCAACCTCGACGATCAGACAGGAGCCGGTGCCTTCAACGTGTTTAGTCGTTGACGACGACTTCGCTTCACACATCCTACTTTCTCCCCTCTCCCATCACTCATCTTCCCTATCACTGTCCCTGCCATCATTTCCATCTCTCCTCTCTCTCCTGGTGGGCGTGCTCGCACTCCCCACCACACTCCACCAATCACCTCCCTCCTCCACCCTTCACCTTCCTTGCTACATCACTAGTCTGGATCACCGCGCCACACCACCACCTATCCGCCTACCACCCACCCACCAGGCTCTATCCCCACGGCTTCCCATTCCTATCCGCCATCATGCATTCTCCAACGCTGCCCTTCCTTCTTCGCCATCGCGATAGGTGCGCATGCCAGTAAAACTAGAAGTGTAATGCCTGCCAAGCGCGGTGGCCAACGTACAAGCAGACAGCCTATCTCTCGCATTTCATTCAAACGGACCATCCGTTTCCATTACGGACACCCTTGCTATTAGATGATATCTGAGATGCACTATCATCAAGAAGGCGGCAGATATTTTACGTTGTTGAATTTCCTTGTCCCAAGTTTTGCTGGTTTTGTAGAGCGGCGACGGTTTCCCTCTCCTTTTTAGCCTATGTGATATATCCGTCTTAAACAGAGATGTTCTGGAGCATGCCTTTCATCTGCACTTTGCGTTGATCGGGTTACAAGTGGCAGGTTTCACTGTCTCGTCTGTATAAACCTTGCTTATGCTTACTGGTAAGGAGTAAGTGTGCACCTAGCATATTTTTCAAGCTTTGTAGGTCGTTACAGTAATTCCGTCAATGGATTTCGCAGACATTGCAGGACCACTGAATAAACTGTTGGAAAAGTGGGGAAGATTTTTTAAGTGCAATGAGCGTGATGAAGCATCTAAGGAGGTACATTACGCACTTTGCTCCGAGCCGATTCTAACATCTTTAATCGTTGGGTGCAGCTTGATGTGCTGTAGAGTGGAAGTGATAAAGTCCCTTGAGCACCATAGAGCGGCATGAATTCGGTGCAGCCTGTGTGTAGACGTAGGTCATTTAAATATCAACCTAACCGCCAAGCCATGCGAAAATCGACGCGGTCCAAATGCATCAATTCGCCCGACTTTTTGTCAAACCACCAATACACTCTCTAGGTAGGCACGCCTGGGCAGCATACCGTTTGCTTCAATGCTTCAGCTGATCAAATGATACTTGCAAAACCTCCTACAAAGGACCGCATTTGTTAATCATCAATGGTGAGGTCAGTGGTTTGGTTAAGCGCGGTTTTCGTATGAATTAGTCAATCACGCATCACGTCGCTCAGAGTGTAGACACAGCTGCAGAAGAATGATAGCATTGTAAGAATTAAAACAGTTGAGCAGTGGCAAGATTCACATTGCCTCTACCAGCCTCCAACAGAAGTCTAAATCACTAAAATCCATTAAAACAGGATGAAATGGCCAATGATTCGATTACAACGCATAAACTCTTCTTAAATTATAAAAGCTTAACCTTCGCAACTTAAGTATGAATAAGTGTGTTCCTATTTTATTACTTTAACTTTGTGCTCCACTCTGAAATTGTTAGCGTTTTCACGACCTGTAGAGTATTAACAAACAGAGAAATTTCTACTACATATTTGCCTCCGCCTAGAGGGGCGCAGCAAATAACCAAACAGAAATCACACGTTCACTTGGACAGTCAGATGTTTGGTTTACCGAACCACTCCATACAATCGGAATCCTCCGTAGCAGTATTCACATTCTCCTAAGTATGCAAATACGTGTATGCCTTTAACCAACACTGCACTGACAATCAGGGGTAGTGAAGAAAGCGTTAAGTTTATTGAAGTTATCAGCAACATAAGACGACTTGGTGCTCAAAACGGTGGAAAGTTGGTGCAGCAGGATGAGTAGACGTGATGCTCGACTCCAAGGACGCCAGGGCAGATGCAACCAGTACAGTCGGTGGTTGTTAGGCTCATTTCCAGACCATGCATTCTGGCAAAGTTCTATCCTTAGGAGTCTCCGATTTCAATGTCGGCAGCACATTTTGCGCGTAGGCTGTTTGGCGCACTGGTTGCGGATACACGAGTATCCTATCGGGCATTTGCTGCAACTGGTTCCAGATGTATACGGCTGTTTTCCATGATAATTTCCCCTAAAGAAGTTCACTATCCCTGTCACAACTGCACATGTCAAAGCTGTGTTGTTTTAACAGCTAAACAGTCATCCATTGATTCCATCAGCTAACCGGTCAAGCAATCGTCCGAAAGGAAATCACACTTACGCGGTCTTGTATTGACACTCAGTAAAGTATTATGGATTTATCCATCAAGATCGCATATTGTCACACTGCCGCATGGCACAGCCGACCAGACTTGAATTCGCCCACACCATCTGGTGGTGCACAAAAAAGCATAACAAGCCATACTATGTGGTGGTTTGCCACATAATACCATTTTCAATACTTTCACTCATTTACGTCTACTCAACCCGCATGAAATCGCAAGTAGGCGTCTATGAGCTGCACCTAATTGATGGTATGCACATACTGTTCTCTTACCTGTGTGTAATGACCGCACACGTAGCTGCAAGAGTTGTTGAAATAAGTGTAGTACTTGTCTTCACTCTTCCAGTCACAAGCGGCTTCGGTGATAGGTGGCTTAAAGCCACTGATAAATGCGATATTTTGTCCAAGCCCGGCATATTGTGGATATCGATTTCAATCTGGATGCTCGAACCTGCATCGACTGGCCCAATAACCTGCCAGTAGTTCCAGTTCAGTTGAGTACTCCTGGGTAAGTAGGAAAAAAGTTATGAAATGCCGCCAAGTAAATTAGCACGTGAGGCAACATAAAGTGCGAACAAGTTTGTTGCCGACCACGGACGTAAGGAGAAGAAACGTACCATTAGTAGCATATCGCTAGCAGGAGGGTACACTCTTTCTCGAACTTCCAAATGTGCTTCTAGCATTTGCGCTTGTTCCACTTCTGTGGATGCCTGATGAGATGCAGCAATCAGGCTGAAGACTATCACAAAGAGATATGGCAACGCATGAAAGTTACGATAAGTCATTCCCTTTCTCCCTCACACAACTTTCCCATTGGCCAACGCTTCCACCCTCCCAAGTTTGCTCCTTCCCTTCTGCATTCTACACAGCCAAGCATGCCCTATTCCACTCAATCAGGTCAGCCCAACACTCTGCCACTAGATGCAGAGATAACAAAACTACTCACCCCGCTGTTGACTGCAAATGATTCGTATTGCTTTCGAAGCCAGTAAAATGGCAACTGATAGTTTCTATGCCAGGGTTTGTGTGTGATGGAGAGATGGATTTGGGTGCTTTGGCATTGCATGCTTTACAACTAATAAAAACCACCAGATGGACGAGGTCAGTAGAGGGCTGCACATGTGTTTGCCACATGTTGGTAACGTATAAAATGTTTGGGAAGCCTAAGGCCCCTCTGAGGAGAAGGTACTGAATAACGCCTAGTAAAATGGGCCTGCTAAAGTTTGTCTGTGCTGTATCATGTGCTCCATCCTTCGTACATTCCTTGCAATCTCTTTTGCGCTACAATGAACCGGCAATAAAGGCGCAGGTTGACATTGGCAAAACCTAGTTCTGATATGTATCTTTTAATACTTCTTCGCTTTAATCGACGTTACTGTTTGATATAGCTGAAGTTGCTTACGTAGGGGCTTTAAGTTTTGCATTACCTGTCCAATTAACGTGTGTAAAAGTTACTTTTATCTTTATGTGTGCTTTTTAGGCATGCATCGAGAAAACAACTCTCGAATCTCGTCTTTCAGTAGCAGGTTAATCCCTCTGACGCCGACAGAGGCCATCCCATAACCTCCAATTGATACGCTCTCGATCTACATTTTGTCCAGGGTAATAAAGATGTCTAAGAGCAATCAGTCTTCTCGTATTGGGTGCAGGCGTAGGAAAGAAGGGAGAACGATGAAATCGCCACAATGCGTATATCCTCTATACTTCCCTTAAAAACCGTAATCACCTGTTTAAGTTGGCACCTAAACCTAAATGTAGGTAGGTAGAGATGTCGCATTAATAGAGAATGCTGAATAGGCGGATACCACTGTCATTTATCGGCTGCTACATTATCTGTATTTGCGCTCCACCACCTAACATAAAGTCATCCACATGAATCCGGGAAAAGCTAATGTGCTTTATGATTAACTCGATTTCAAATAGTTTAAATGTGTCACATTTTCTGCGAAGCTTCCGCGCCACACTAACATACATTAGCTGGCTGAGATATAGGCATATTAGTTGTGAAAATCTGCCTGCCGTGTAGCATGTGATGACGAGGAGTTTGCTGTTGCTCCAACGTCGTAGAATAGAGGTTATTCTGTATGACAGACCTGCTGCGCAAAGTTTGCTTGACCTACCAGGATTGACGAGGCTATCGCTCCATATCTCTCTTTGTCGCCCGTTCTCCTCTCTAGTGAGGTAGAAGGGTTTTTACAGGCGTAAAATAGACAGCATATGGCATCGACACACATTATTCAGGCTCTTGATTACATTTGGAGGTGGACTCTCCAATTTCATATCCGCATTTTATTTTCTGATCATCTTTGTGCCACTTCACAATACGTTATGCAACCCGAGATCATCAGCAACTGTAGTGGACCGCAATGACTCACTTAGCATCGGTCTTTAGTTGTCAAAGCACTGTGGTAACCTAAGACGGACTTGCCTAGGCTAGGATAAACTTTCCTATCTGGCCAAAATTTTGCAAATCACAGCAGTTTTATTGCCACCATTTAAGTACCGACGTATTTGCTCCAAATTCGACTAGAAGGATGGCGATGCGAAATAGAGCTTTTCCATCTTGTGTCCTAGACGTTGTGGATCATTGTGGATGAGTAAAGTCAATTGACAACTTTAGACTGGGGAAAGAGGTGACACCCTCTCACCTTCTAATCCTCTCCTAAGTACCAAGACATTGGGTCTTTTTAGTGCCTCATGACACCACACTATGCCTCATTTCCCTATCCCACCCAACAGGCAGAAGAGAGTCAATGGAATCTTTTGTACACTCTTTTCAATATTGCAATTTAATCGTGGCCAGAACCCATCCTTACTCCGCTTTCCATTTTGTTTTTTTTACCTTTTGAAGCCAAATTTACTTCTCTTCCACTCTCTACCTACGCACTTCTTTGTCGCAGCCATTTTACTGAATTTCATTCTTCTTCAATTGTGCATAATTACATTCCGTGATTCCTTTGTACTTTTGATTAATGTATCTATTGGCCATGATACATAATGTAGACCAGAATGGATGCAAATCAGAACACACTATGGTCTATTATTTTGATCTCTTAGCTCTTCTTCCCATGTTCCATTCCAGCATTAATGCTTTTATCCCTTTCCACCTCTTTGGCTCATTGTGAATTCTCCTGATTTAATCTCTTCACTTATGCACTCCTGGAAATAAAAGTAAGCATTTTGACGACTTGTACTGCAGCCAGACATCTACTTACTGCACTGCCTATGTTCATGTTTTGCCCTTGTAGGTAATCTATCTACTCGTACCATCACGGAAATTGGTATGCACACCTATTCGCTGATCGCCCTTTATTTGTGCATGTATATGCCACTGTGTAAATATATTTCTTCTCCCACTACCCGGGCTCATATTTTTAGCTTTGAAGGATTCTGTCGAGTGACGCATTGGGAAAACGGGTAAAGACATGCCATTCCCATTGTCCGTTAGCTGTTACCCGAATTTTGCTAAGTACAGTTTTGCTTTAGTGCGAGTGATTGGATGCGTGCGTCCGATTACGCCATTCTCTCCTCTATTCTTCCTTAGGAAGCCTGCTAACCAGCTTCATCAAGAGTTAGGTTGCAATCTGCTTGATAGATGAGTGACTAACTAGTTAATTATTTGTAAGTTGCTTGGCTATAATTGCCACATCTTTAACCATCGTGCAAATCTATGCCGCATTAAATGCGGTTTCGGGTGCGAGAGGCAGATGAGAAATTTGAACCTCGTGTGTGATGTGTGTCGATCTCTATTTCCAATTTGAAACAAAACTACCAGCTTGCTCAAAGGTAGCGTTATAAATCTCATATGTGATGCGTGATACTTAAACACAATTTTGTCCGAAATGCATATCAAATGGTATGGGTAATGTTCAGTCCCTTATTCAGTCGTCTGCAAATTTTATTATCCTAATAAGTAAATTATAAATAAAAAATAACCTTTTCCATAAATTTTTATTTTTAGCGATGATCTGCATTTGATTTGCGTAAGTTTGCATAGGATTTTAATCTCTCATCTAAGAATGAATTAGTTTTTTCGTATTTTTGCAGTTCTAAGAGTAGGGAGATGTTAATTCGAGAGTTTTCTTCTAGTTCGACATTTTCAAGGCCAATGACCGTATTTAGTATATTGTCTGTCGATATGATGAGTGCAATGACAAATAGTCTCTGTTGGTTTAAGGACGAAAATACTGTTGAGTCTCAAGCTTCACTTGGCGGCGATGATAGTGCGGACATCAGGGACGACAAGAATGTATCTGTCTGTGGTTGTACATTTAATAAGCTTCGAGGAGTTATGGAAAAGTGATGCATTTGAATTTTGACGCCTTCATTGCTCTCCGCTTTGCGGTGGTTCGAATGGGTCTCAGCCTAAAGTTGGCATGACCTTTGCTGTATTTTGGCAAGATGGTCGTTTGCTCTCTTCTCGAGTTCTTTTCGTGGATCCATTGTGACAGCTACATTGCCCGGATTGCTGTATTAAGCATCTCGGAAGGATCTGTTTTGCTTTGGGACTAATATTTGGCGAGCAGGTGATGGGACAGTCAAAAGTGCAGGTTTGATGTCTCCCTTAGGCCAATCGCATTAATATGACTAATGGGTAATAATCGGTGGGCGCCCCTCAAGACACAGGTTGGTGTGAGTTGGCAAGCGTTACGTTTCAACTGTTTTGTTGCTTACGTTCTATTTACCTCTCTGTCGACTTGGTTATTTGGTCGGTAGAGGTTTTGTTGGACAAACAGGCGAAAGTGAGGCAATATGCATATTTCAGTGTCTATGGGCCTACTCGCCTACTTATCTCCATATGCTTCACTTCAGCGATATAAGATGTGGCATCGGAATGCTTATACAGTCCTGCCTGATGTGAGTGATCTTGTTGAAATCGCTTCATCTTGGTCATCACATCATACTTTCGAGGACGCCAAAGCTAACACCTCCCTGACGCTCTCGTGATGAGTGTTTCTGGAGAACATTGCATCATTTCGCTTGCATCAATATTACTAATAATACTAGGTTAAGAATTGCCCATAGCTGAAAGAAATGGACTGCTTTATTGTATCCACCTGCCTTATTTATGCACGATACATGTTCTGCTGTCTTAAGTGCACACGGACGCGTACGCTTAGTCTATTACACGCAGTATCCATTGTCTTTGATTGCTGTCATGCGCATGTCCCATGAAGTGGATCTGTGGAAGCACTGGATATCGGGATGCTCCCATCGTAGACATGTCCTAGGTTTAGTGCACACGGGCCCCCAAACGTATGTTTCAGTACTTGAGAATATTGAGTGTTCATCTCAGTCCGTTTTTAATGTGGCGTCTAATGTTTAGCTGCCAAGCCCTATGGAGGCATGGGTAAGCACTTGGTGTGGTCCGGGTCGCACTCTAGTTCCGTGTCCCCAACTGGCTTTGTTTCTGTCGTACGGGTGTTTATGCAATGCGTTGCCTTTTCTGGGGTATACGTACTGCAGTGATGAGAACCTGGCTAGGCCAGTCGTCACAAGTAGTGTCTTATCTTCACTCTCCTCTCTTGCCATCATTTCCTTTTTCGCCATCATACCTGTTGTTGTTTGGAGAGGATTTCTTGGCAAAGCATTGAATCACCTTGGTTACTAATTTTGGCCCATCTTCTTTTTTACTAACTTGGTTAGTCAGTTAGTGGAGGTGTGGCGGCAGAGACTGTGTGAGGTGGTAAAGCTATTGTCGGCTGTCTACTGATCCATCTGTCTCTCCGTATATCTCAATCTCTTTATTTGCCGACCTACCTACCTATCTGGCTATTTTCTAAGCTATCGATCCACTGTACCGCCCATTCCTCTACTTGTAGAATGTGTAGGGGTCAATTTGGGCAGCATACGGTGTATATATGAGACTGGCTGAGATGGACTTGTTTACAGTGTTCACTGGAAGCATTCAAATTGTAGAGAACTAAGTCGCTGTGAATGGCTAAGATGTTAGAGGGAGAGCACCTTAGTCAGTTGGATGTAAAGCTAACTGAAGGAGTTAAAAACATTGATTTTATGCGGATAGATCGCTCGATTCGCTAGTCTTTGCACCGATGAAAGGCCAGAGAGGGAGGCAGGTATCAGGTACGGTGTCTCCAAGAGTGCACTTTCTGCCCATGATATGATGCAGCAATGCTGGAAAGCTAGCTGGCTCGCACTAGGCACTCAATGACGTCGAAGTGGGGTGACTGATGTCAGTGCAGAGCTGTGGCAACGCAATTTTTGTGTCTCTGAAGCCGCTTTCCTACCAAGTGCAGAAAATGACTAACTTTGCTACCAAGTATAGTATAGTGTAGTACAAGATTTAGTCTTCAAGTAAGGGATTACGCAAGTCGGCGTTGGCTAGTTGACTGTTCGAAAGCACCAGATGCAAACAGAGTTGCCTGGCTCGTCTTTATGGTTCCATCTATCAGTTGGGGCTCATCCACAGGGATCCGAGGCGCATAACCGGGGATAAATAATTTCAATCAGTGTTTGTCTCAAGGATTACGTCGTCAATCATCAGAGTATCTACAAATTGGTCAGTGTCTATTCACGGGGTTGCCGGACTCAATCGGGCATCATCACATCGAATTGTTAATCACAAGAGTCACGAGGCTCATCATCAAATGCTTAACGCGTGGCGTTTTCACGACTGATCCCTGCGTTATTGCTTCTTCCCACTCTGCCGTCGGTTCTGTTTTCGGTAGGAGGTATACGATGACTTCTTTCTTTCTTTAAGCGTGTGAAGTTCTCTTGTCATCGTTGGAATTATTAACGAACCCATTGTTCTGTTCTCTTCATTTCTATACGTTTGTTATTTATCCATACTTAACAGTTTGCGGGATTTCGATTAAGCAATAACTTACTTTTTAGTATCTTCAAGGAGGGTGATTTTGTGGCAACATTTGTTCGTCCTCCTTTTTTAGTAATTGATGCTAAGTTTCGACTTCCAATAAACGAGTGACAAAGAGTTCCCATTAGTCTATCGACCACGTCTTGTCTCATGGCACTATTTTTGCTGATTTCATTCATTTCCGCAATTTTCTCGTAAAAGCTTATAATTTTAAGGAAAGTTTAAAGGCGGCTGCCTAGCGAGATAGGGTCTCTTGCCTTTTGTGAACTCGCAAAGCGTAGACGCCAATTTATTAAGAGGCTCTTGATGGAGCGTTAGGATTTTGGCGTTTTGAATTCAACTACTACGTGTAAAGTCAAGTGAGTCGGTTCTTTTTCTCAAAATGTGAGCTTTGCAGTGATTCTGCTAAGCTGCTCTTCTACATTGTTCCATTTGATCCTTGAGGGCTCTTCTTCGTTCATGTGAGATCCTACCTTCCTAAAATAATGCAGGAAAAATCAGGTAGTTTGTCTCGAGTATTTGTTTGGGAAACAGTTTAACACAGCCTCATTATTTTTATCACCGAGCTTGTAAACAATTTATCAGTAGGATCCCGGGGATTTTCGCTCTCTTTGGTGTTGGCCAGAATTGGCCTGTGCACTATTTTCCACATCCTATGCATCCGTCCTACAGTTGCCTGAGTTTGCCTTCATATAGAGCAGCGAAACGGGTGGTTGTGGTCTACATTCCATTAGTACAAATTGCCCAGCATTGTTTAATCTTTATTGGGATCCAGCTGATGATGACCAGACTGCAGCGCCTGTGTGAAGTGACGTGCGAAAGAGACAGATCCATACCTACCGTATTACTTTGGTTTTCTAAACATCCCAATTGTGGCTTCCTTTTAGTTGGGCGCAATGGATGAGAGGATGCCTTAATAGCAAGTGCAGTTGTGCGGTGGATTAAATGGAGGAGGTGGAGGGACGTTTTGGTCTGACCAAGCTGGATGACATTCATGATGGATTGGTCACAAAGGCAATCCCTCTTTTCTCCCATTCTTCACTCAACATTGCCCTCCAAATTAAATAGCGATTTTGGGCTTAACTTGTCGGAAACATTGGCGCCAATACATTTGTACCCTTGCACAATTTTACGACAGGTTATGTTAGATGTCAATTGGATACGAGTTATCGGGAAGTTTAAGCCCACACAGCTTAAAATTGTGGTTATTAATTGGCATAGGGAAACTGCAGGGCCCAGCGGTTCTGTGATAGGTTTTGACTTGAGGTGAAAAAGTTTTCAGGTCCATGTTCTGGTTGGGCCCAAGCCCTGATTTGTACTTAACAGGCTATCTAGTAAACGCATTTTAAAGCTCTCGGGTCCCCATTTAGTTAGATTCTTGTTGTTCGCCACTTTATCTGAAGCCCTTTTGAAATGATTCCTCTTTTAACATACCATTTGCACAAAGAGGACCAAGATTGCTATCCAGAGTCATCGGGTTGATTGTAAAAATGAGTTCCTTCGATTTTAGTAAACCGATATTGTTGCATAAGAAGAGCATCCCAGTTTTTTGCTTGAAGCCGAATGTCTTGCCTGACCGGCCTTAGAAGACGATTGCGGACGGCTCGGTGTTGCTGGCTCTCTCTCTTCTACTCCAACCTACCCACCGGTCTGCAGTGCACTGCAGTCTTCCTCATCGAATCGTACCACCGCAGCACTCCTCTTCCCTGCACAGCATTCCCATTTCCATCATAGTATGTGACCTCATCGGCCTTCACCGTGCTTGGTAGACATCACACATCCATTTGTACTGGCATGTGCGCCTGCCACGATGACGAGGAGGGGAGGTCGGTGGAGGATGCGTGATGGCGGAGAGTGAATGGGGTGTCGTAGAGATGGGTCCTGGCGTGTGGGTAAGTGGGTGGGCGGCTGGTTGCGGGTGAGAGGTGGAAGGAAACCATTATGAAAACTAAAGCTTCTATTTGTTCATTTTTATATGCCACATCCTTGATTGGAAACCTAGAATTGTCGCACGCTTTGAGGTGACGTTGGTCTTAGTTGCCTCGATCTCGTTCAATGCCACGCAGACAGACATAAATGTAACTTATGTTTGTAATCCCAATTTCCTTACGACCATTCCATTCTGCGCAGTGACTGTCCATTTTGCCTCATGACTAGATTTAACAATGTGTGGAAAATAAACGACTTTGATCTTGCAGAAAAGCTCCTAAGTTATAAAAGTCATATCCGTCAGCATAATGCTTCAAAAATTAAGCAATTATTGAGTGGGTGCTGATCCAGTAATTCGTAGGACTTGAAATTGGTGGTTGTGATCCCACGCGGGTCAAACAGCATCTGCAGACGCTGTTGTAGGTGACAATGCTCCTATTTTAACGGTTTCCCTATTTACTGAAAGTGCATCGGCGTTCAGAGACACCCATGAAATCGTAGTTGCAATTATGCGAATTTTGGACTCTCAACGTTTGATCTTAACGTAGACAATATTTGTTTAGCTTCAAGCCTAATCTCTGAGTTAAGGTTAGATGCGAAACCACGCTGTGATCCACTAAGCTTAGTTCATAGCAGATCTTATAGCATAAAGGGTGTTATTTTTACTTGCATCCCTCTTTCTCTTTGAACGAAAACATTTGTATTCACAACTACATCTAAACAAGTTTACTTGAATCACACAGAAAAAGTTTCAAGCATTTCATTGATCTTACAGTTCTTGATAGTTCACATTAAGTACTTACGAGGATATGCATTTCTTTGCAAACCATATAATTAGTTGTAAAGGCGGTTAATGATTAGCGGAAATTTCGTTCATTGTACTACTTTGCATACAGAGCATTGGAAGCGTTCCTCGTCTCGAATTATTCATTGAAGACTGGCTATTAGCCTAGAGGATTAAGCTCAGTCAAAACGTGCATCTAGTTTCGCAAGACATTTATAACCCTTAAAAGGAGGAACCCGCTTCTTGTTATCCGAAGATCTGAGGCTGTCATTGATTGGTCTGAATGTTATTTACTGCTCAACCGATCAACCCAGTCGTCTACCTAGCATTGTACAATATTAATAGTTCCACAAGTGCATGCATCCATGCCATCGATGCTGGTAAGCAGTGACTTACCGCCTTCTACAATCTTAAAACTATGTGCTTCACAATCGCAAGGGCTTTATATTATTTAGCGTCATCTGTCATCTTATTTGTTAGCAGCATCACTGTATGAAGCTTCATGCACCGCTTTAATCCACTTGCAAATCTGTGGCATTTCGTCTGCGCCATTGCCTTAGACTTAAGTTGGTCTCTAAAGTGTAGATGCATCGTTCCTTCCAGAAGTTGATTTATGCCATTTGTGACTGTTAAGTAAAAATGAGGCGTCATTGTGGCTGCACCATCATGGCATAATTTTTAACTTGAAAATGTGCCTACGGACGTCGTCAAAATCTGAGTAAATGTGCAATTTGATGAACTTACACGCAGGCTGTAAAATCCAATGTAGTAGTGTCACATTTAATCGGTTACAATTCTTCAGATTAACTAGTGCGCACTTATTTGATTAAAATCTATTTAACCCTTAAAGCATGTCTAATAATCCTGCGGTCTTGTCAGTACAGCGCCAGTTGAGGGTCTGGAGTAACTATTAGTCTAATGGCAGCGGCTTTACTGTCGAGTTCACGCAAACCGTCACACTACCTATGCGAATGTGTGCTGGAGAAAGCAGGCGCGACGGCAATGTGAATCAGGCCATTCACTGTTCCCATAATTAGGCATGTTTAAATCCGTCTCGATTGATGTGTTTATCATCCGCAGCTGGTGAATGGATGACTGTGCTCATGGTGGTACCTCGCCTCCGTCTCCCCTTTTCCTCCCCTCGTGTCTGCATCCTGCACCCCCCACACTTGGCCACCATGTCTTGCCATCAAACTGCCATTAGTTCTTACCCAACTAGCATCGCCTCATGACCCCCGTCTGTATGCGCATGCGTAGTGTGAACGTGCGAACCCTAACAACACGTCTATTCATCACATGGCAACGCATTGTTCACGCACAGGGTACCCGTGTTTTGTTTCAGACAGCCAACGGTCTGTCTATCCAGGAGGGCTGCTGAACTTTCCGGCTCAAGTTCAGACTGGGTCAAAAGTGCTTAGGGATAATTTAGTGACTGTAAGCATCCAACTTCAAATCCTTTGGAAGTCTATTGAGTCTGTTTGATATCCTGTCATCCCTACGCTTGTCGTCGTCCAAGTGCACCACGTACTGTTTTACAAAAGGTTTTCTGGATTGCCGCTTTGTTCATTCTATGGGCATTCGGCTGCAAACTCCGCAGATTCAAAACTTGGGAATATATTATCAGATGTGGCACTAAAGACAATCCAGCTGTTTCGCCACCGATAGAATCGCTGATAACACTTGCAGTGTCCTCCAAGAGGACGCAGTCGTACCCATGAACAGCTTAAGTGAGATTGCACACAGTTGATTCATAGTATCGACAACAAGAGCAAAAAACGTGCCAGTTGCAAAGCGCTCAACTAGGCCGAGCAAGCTTGGTGAAGCATAAGATGGATACCGGTGAAGTCAGACCCATCTACTAACCACTTAGACTCATACCACGCACTTGCTAGGAGCAAACAGTCTAATGAAAGAGATTATTCAAAATAACGTTGCACAATTATAAAAGCCACGCGTTTGTGCATTGACTATAAGCATCTAAAAGTCATATCGAAGACAGACGCATTTCTGTTACTCAGTATAAACAAGTCGTTAGGTGCATTACTTGGACTTCAGTAATTGTGCACCCATAACTTAAAATCAGGATACTAGCATGTGAAAGTGGTGGGGAAAAACAGAAGGAAGCCACCGTGTGCAGCACCTTTGATTTGCTAATAATGGAAGCACCGAAGAAGCATACAGCATTGGATATCATCCAGGCTTGGAGAGAGATGTGAAGACATCATAACTGGTGAGAATTGGAGATTTAGAGAGTCTCTAGTTGCTTCCCATTCGGACGATGCCGGGAGACATTATCTATCTTTTCAATGTCCCCCTCCTCCTTCAGCGCATGGTCTCCAGGATCCACACGGACAAATTACGGCTATAAGCCGCTCCAAGTGACGGACCTCGTATCAGCACTAGATTCATACACTACAGACATTTGAAACTGCGAAACGAAAACAGCAACCTGCCGTAAAATTGTGCGGGAGACGAATGCATTCGTGGTAATGCTAATGCTTACGGCAAATTAAGCCCAAAATTATTCCTCTATTTGGATTGCAGTGAAGGAAAGAAAAATCACTTTTATAACCAATCTGTCATGCATGCCAGGAGCAGTCCCTGAGTAACACACAAAGGGCTCATTCAGCTCAGCAAGGCCAAAACGTCCATCCACCCTCTCCATTAACTCCACTTCACGATTGCTCAATGTCTTCGGGTGCGCCTGCTATTATAGCATCCTCTCCTACATTGTACTCAACTAAAAGGACATCACAACCGAAATATTTATAGAACCGATTTGACGCGATAGGTTTGGAACTGTCCCTTCTGTACATCACCCTACACACGCACTGCGGTCCGGCCTTCGTCAGCTGGATCCCAACCGAGATCAAACATCACCAGACTATTTGCACTAATGAAATGTAGACCACAACCGCCCGTTTTGCTGCTCTATATGAAGGCCAACTCTGGCGACTGTGCGACGGATGCATATGTTGTGGACAATAACACACGTGGCGCGGGAAAAGGATGTAACAAATAAACCTGGAGATAGACCCACCTTTTGAGAGAATAGCCAACCTACTTGACTTTGCACGTTATAGTTGAGTCCGAAACGCGAAAATTCCAACGCTCCACCAAAAGCCTCTTAATGGATCGATGTTTACTCTTTGCAAGCTAACAAGAGACGAGAGACCCTACCTCGCCAAGCAGCCGCCTTTAAACTTCCTTCAAAATGCTGGCTTTAACGAGGAAATCACAGAAATGAATGAAACCAGTAAATCTGATGCCATACGCGAGGACCGTTTAAGAGGAGCTCTGTCACTCGTTCATTGGAAGTCAAAAATTACCATCGGTCATGAATAAGGGAAATGGACGATTTCTGATTATCAATCACCCTCCCCGAAGGTGCTTTCAAACTAAGGCATTACCCAATCGAAATGTTGCAAATGTCTAAGCATGGACAAATAACAAACGCATGCAAGTGAAGAGAACAGCACAATGGGTTTGCTAACCACTCTAACGATGATAAGAGAGTTCACCACACTAAAATGACGAAGTCATCTCATACGTTCCATTAAAAATAGAACCGATGGCAGAGTGGGAAGAAGCACTAACGCAGAGGTCAGTCGTGAAAACGCCACGCGTCAAGCGCTCGATGATGTGTCTCGTGGCTCTTGTGATTAACACATTTCGATATAATCATCCCTGGTTGAGTTCGGCAGCCCTGTGGGTAGGTATTGACTGAGTTTTAGATCCCCTGATGAAAAACCACGCAACCCTTGAGACAAATGTAGATTGACAATGTTTGTTCCCATTATGAACCCCGTGTCCCCGTGACTGTGCCCAGACTGATAGATAAGACCATACTGATGAGTCACGCGACTATTTTGTCTGCGTCTCGTGGTTTTGAACAACCAAGCAGCCAGCACTGTTTAGCGCGATCCCTTGCTTGACACCCAAATCTTGTGTTACAGACGCCATGCTTAGTCTAAAGGATTGCTATTACCTGCGTTTCGTAGGAAAAGGGCTTCGGGAGCATAAGAACGCCGGCACAGTTCTGCACCGACATGGTGCCTAATGTGATCCAGCTAGCTTTCCAACATTGCTACACATCATCTCCAGCAAAACTTGCATTCTTTGAGGCACCTTAATTGACGCATGCCTCCCTCTCTTAACTTTAGTCGGTGCAAAGACTAGCAAATTGAGTGATCTATCAATATCGTATTTATATTTCCACTTCCTCCCAGGTAGCTTCACATCCAAATGACTAAACTGCCTTCCTCTAACGTCTCTGCCATTCAAATTGATGCATTTTTAACCATTTAAACGCCTTCTGTGAACAATGCAAACAAGTTCATCTCGACCAGTCTCACATATCTATCATATGCTGCCTCAATTGGCCACTACATATTCCGCAAGTAAAAAATTGGCAGAGAAATAGATCGATAGATGAAACAATGGACAGTTGAGTGCATTGATAGGCTGGCTGACATAGTGATTGAGATATACAGAGCGACTGCCAGGTCATTAGACAACCGATATTGGCTTTACCTCCTCATCCAGCCTCCGCCTCCAAAACCCTACTAGATGACTAGTCAACTAAACAAAGGACAGGGGTGTAAATGGGCAATCGGAGGATCTTAATGACGTCCAATATCGCCAATTGCTCGAACATACGGTTAGGGGACCGTACGCACTAAACCGTGGACATGTCTATGACGGCGGCATCCCCTCCCACCCCCCGACACCTAATGCACCCACAGCTCCGCTGCATTAGACACGCGCATGGCAGCAGTCAAAGGCAATAGATGTTTCTGTAGTAGACCAAACGTGCTTGTACGCGTGCTCTAAAAAACAGCGGAACATGTACTGTGCATAAGACAGTTATTCCTCATCTACTGATAATTGATTTGATTGCAAACAAATGCTGCTAACAATCGTTGGTTGACCTAGGTTAGTGTTGGGGTCACGGAATGCTAATCACCTCATAATTTTGCTTGTCTTTATTCGTTTACTTGGTTCATTTGACTGGCATAATCCAGAGAAGGATTCGAATCGGGAAGATATTCACTCATTTTAAAGTAACTTTGATGGATCTGATAGTTGATGAAGTTAGCTGCAGCACCTCAACTGGGTACTATTTGTGTTATAAAATGTTTTTCTTCATTAATCGTTGCGATTTGGTCAATCTTGTGGTAGAAGGCAGTCACCACAGGACATGGAGTTACAGGTGTGGAGACTGCAACGCTGCTTCTTATGGTATCGTTGTTTTTGTGACTTGATAAGCGATTGGGTAGTGGAGTCAAGCCCGTATGGATTCACCCCGCCACTTGTGCTAAACCTTCTGTGACATTGAGACTTTGATGCTGTGCATCCACTTTAACAACAAGGAATATCCTTCCCAGTGAAAGGCGCAGAAAGGATCTTGTCAGCTGGACCGCTCGTCCATTTCAAGAGTATTATCTCTTGGGCCGCATTCCCTTGCTATGCACTTGACTTCATTTCAGTGGGTAAAGTTAGATTTATTATGGGTTCGTAGGCTTTTACAGGGGTGTGAAGTGCCATTCAATAAAGTGGCTTTTGGACCAACTGCACAGCAAGTAGTGGTGGCGATGATGGAGACGGAAATTTGTGGATCTTTGCGTGCTTGAGGGGGACAAATTTGTTAAAGTATTGCGTGACACCAGTTTGACAGGCTGGAGAACGCAGTAAAGATGACATAAGAACTACTTAGGCTATTGTTTAGCAAAATTATTGTACGATTTCTCAAATACATTTCAAACCGACTATAAGGAGGATGAGACAGTCAAGCAGAACGTAAGCACAGTGCAGCTTTGAGGCAAAGGCACGTAAGAAGTTGGCCCCACCTGCACAGACCACCAACATCGAGTGTGCTCACAAATCTGCCCTTCTGCATCAATTGCATCCCCAAGCTCAGATGGCTGACTCTTCATCCTTTCAAGAGTTAGTGGTGTTGTACCAGCCAAAGTCGAGCCCAGACCCATTATTATCAGCTCTTACGCCAAATTTGCAAAGCGGCGCTTAAAGTGTATCTTGTCTCAATTCGTCCAAATGAATTTTACGAAGCATTTGCTGTCGATATTTTTAACATTCTATTCGACTAGCTGTTTTATTTGACAAACCAGATAGGCTACTCTTCTCCTCATTTTCATAATCAAAAGTATATTTGCCCTAATTTGTGTCCCGTTTATCCACATACCCGTCCAAGCAAATTTCCGCTGACCAGCGCGTTCAGGGCCTACTAAGTCGGAGCCATATACTAACATACAATGGCTGCACAACATGTGGTCTTATCGGTCCATTGGCCGACAGAAAAAAAGTAGATGGGTCAGCAAGAGCAGCGACCTAAAGAGGACACAGACGACTCAAGTCTAGACCACCGACTATCCCATCATTGGCGCCAGCTTATACACGCCCTTGCTGAGCCGGAATCAGTGTGGGTGCATGGGTTGAATGAACAGGAGGGACAGCAGTGCAGTTTTACGATTGCGGCGAACCGATTCGTGAAAATATAAGACTTCTAGGACCGATAATCACTTTCGCAAGAGCAGCAACAAGGGTTTATGTGCAAACAAACACAATGAGATAGGAAGAGCAATTAGTGCCTAGGCGTTTGCTGCATCTTCGTAGCAGGCATCAGCCTACCGGCTTCTATTCCAACAGCATCTGGTGAAAGTCCATTGTTCGCGAACCATTGTTCCTTGCGCTTACACGTGTAAGTAAACACAACTTTGTAATTGGCGCCATCTCCCCTTCCTCAAGTTCATCTTCTATTCATGATCGACTGATCAATAATTTGGGTTGATCCATTAATCGAGCAATCAATACGCTACTCATCGTGATTTACTCGCACTTTTAGAGATGCCGGATTGCTGCAAAGTTGTTCGCAGATTCTCAGACCCCCTTTGCCTCTCCCGGCGGCAGCGCAAACTTCGAAAGACCATTTTTCAGGAGGCGACCCACTCATGTGTAAGTGGATATCACACTGACTCACCTGCTTTATCACTTGCAGCAATAGCAGTGCACACTCGGCTTTAGCACTTCTTCTAATTGGTGTTGTAGATGCAAGTGGACATCAGAGGCGCCCAACCTCACTACCACCATCTTTCTCACCACCAACGCCAGCATTGATGTTGCGGAGACCACAATTGGCGGCAACATAGGAAAGCACTTCACACACCGGATCTTCCTCTTTCATCTCAACTGGTCATCCATTATCTCTCCCATGCCCTACCTCCTTCCTCGTCTCCGCCTCCTCTACTGGCTCCGTTCCCCACTCATACCTCCGATCCGCCTTCCCTAGCACGACTGACGACGACATCACCATCCCTCAACGACGTCACCGGACCTACCAGTAAGTGCCTCCCCCTTCCCATTGCAGCCTTCATTCTTTACTCAGCTTCCTCTGCTTACATTAACCCATTCGTATTTCTTCCCTCGCTCAGGCCTGACCCGCGATAATGAGATGAAGGACAGCCTCGGAGGCCGACAGGTACAGACGCAGAGCGATGACGGCGAGGTCGAGTTGATGGGGCATGAGGAAACGGAATGTGACTCGTCTGACTACTTGACTATGCCGAGTCAGTGGTCAGATATGGATGAGCAGGTGGAGTAATGGCATTTGTCACCCTTCCAGATGACATCAGGTTCTCCTACGTCGCCATCGTTCACCACAGTGAAGCCTTTGCCGCTGAGTCAACTTTCAACCACGCAGCGAGCGACAGAGGAGGTGGATGTGGAATGGGAGGCTCATGTCCACCTTATTTTTTCCGCTCTGACGGATGTAGGTTTGGCATTTTGTCACTTCCCTTTCTTATATCGAGGTGTCACTTCAATCTAAAATGAAGAAATAAAGAGATCAGTAAAAGGAGGAGAAGTGGACTAATCTATTCGTAGAAATCACCAACCAATGGTTCGATAATCGTTGAGGATACGGCTAATGCAATGCGATTGTCTTTTCCCCACTTTATTTACCTTTGTTAAAAGAAATCGGGTTGCATTTAGATGCTGATGGGTTAAATATTCATAGCTTCGGATTATTCAATTTTCAGAGACCATATATAATAATGGGTTACTCATCATAAGCATAGCTAATGCGATGCGATCATCTTCCTCCGGTTCAAAGTAGCTGTGAACGAAATCGAGATATTCGGTCTACTTGTAAGTCGCAGTAGCATTTGGATGCCAACTGCTAAAATATTCCCAACTTTGGATTGTTATATTTTTGGATGCCACATAACAAGTGCCGGTGGAGTGGGGCGTGGGGAAGGAGTATTAGGCAAATGGGCACCCATATCTCTATTCGAGGCCGTCATGAAACGTACTTTTTGAGTGTGCGCTGTGATCCCTTATAGCTGAGAGGAAGAAGGAAAAGGCCTCCTTTCACATGGCATGGATTGAGCTGCGTAGATTAGGCGGGTTAAATAAGAGTGCTAGTTTGACTTTAGTAGTGACGTATGAAGACGCTGCTAAAGATGAGACATGCACAGTTGATCAGATAGCCCTGTCAATCTACATCTTTACCAGTTTATCAAAGCCAGCTATAATCTAGCTTAGGTGATCAATCCAGTCTGTGATATTCTGGTGGATTCTAGTCTGGTCCAGTTAGGCATAGTCTTGAGTACTGTGTTGCAGTGCTTCCACAATGGAACATGGATGTAAAGCAGGTTGTTGCACTTCAGTAGGTCTGCTGCTGTCGCTGTTTATTTAGCGGTTACAAACGCATGTAAGAGCCATTAGAAGCTAGCGCAGCACATTGAGCGCAGTTTAAGGCATGAAGTTAATTGAAGGAGTCAACGATATGCCACTAAAGATTTCTATAGAGCTAACAAATAGACGCGTCTGGTGCGTATTCGCATTCCTACGACTGGACGATTCCTTGCCTCTGATTATCAGCGACACCAGCGGTGCATGCATTTTTTTCTGTGGAAGTGAAGAAGCAGGCATTTTCAGTTTAAGCAGATACAGGGGCAGTTGAGATAGAAGTGCAGGGATGAGAAACCGCGGGAATGAAGGAGAGTGGGAAGAGGGAAGTGAGGATTGGAAGTGAACAGCAGGGGGTAATACTGTACAGTGCTGTGATGCAGCGTTCTCTGCTTCCTTTTTTTCACCACAATTTTCATGAAACTGATATATTTATCATCTCATCTAGTCATTTGACTGAGTTAAATGTGAAGGATTTAGACCAGTGGAAAAAGCATGGATTTCTTTTTAAGGCGATTTAGAGATGCAAAGCATGGCATTCCCTCTCTAAGTGATATGCACTGGGTGCCGGATGAGATGCTATTAAAATGATGTGCGCAAATGAAGCAGGAGGGAAGGAAAAGAAGGGCTGTACAGCTTACCCCCAACTTTTACAATTTCCATTCGATGTGGACTGGGTGGGCGTGTTGGGAGGTTGGGACTGAAGGGTGGATGGATTTAGAGGTGGCAGAAGAGATGAAAAGAAGACTTGAGGCCAAAAGGAAGTTAATTGAGATGGAGGCAATGACGGAGAACTAAACGGCGGGAGCGAGACCGCGATGAAGATTATAAAAGCAGTTAAAACAACTCGCAGTAGAGCATGTCTGGAGTGTGGCTGGGTGATGGACTTCTTTGAATCTGACACGTGTAGCTCAATTAGCTGCACGTGTTACGTGGTTGCCCTCAATTCCGATTGATGTAGGCTATAGGCATCATTCCTTTTCAAGGTTTTGCAAGAGCAGTTATTACTTGCTTTGGTGCTTTTCCACCCTAAGCTCTTTTCTTGCATCATCCTACATGCAAATGAGACGATTCTAATGCATTTTGATAAAATGTTTGCCATCCTATCGATATCTCTTTCTGATGCTGTCATTTGAACTGGTCGTCTTTTGGGCTCTTAGGCAATTCTCGTTTCCGCCTCAAGGTGCTTACCTTTAGCTGAATGCAAAAATAGAGGACCAAGTGGAGGAACTAGGGTAAATGAAGCAGATGGATGCCTGGGATGATGCTTAAATGATGACTGATTGAGGAGGCGATATCTATAAATCAGCCCAACTTTCATGCGGTCCTTCTACCTGTGTGCTGTGCTTAGTTTACAGGAACGCCTTGGCAAGATGCGCTAGTTGGAGGTGGAATATGAGCGCTATGCAGAAGGATGTCTCCAGCGGCAGAGCTTAAAACACTATTGATGATATCGCCAAAAAGGTAACTATCTTAACTTCGGCTGGCTTGTGTTGGACTAATGGATCCACTACCTTGCTAGCTGCAAGCGGCTTTCCAAAAGAATTAAATATGAACCGCTACAATTCAATCTGACAATCAATGTTACGCTCTGTCCTTCTAGTGAAATGTTTTTCAAAATACTGTGACTCTAAATTATAAGTGCTCCACCTCACAAACACGATATCTTCGACGTGCATAGACAAACTAATGCTAGATTTGCCTTTGCGTAAATTATGCCACAAAGTTTGATGCTGTCTCTCTGAGTTAAACTCATTTAAAATATGGGCTGATTGCCTTAAAACCTAACAGCTATTTACTCGGCGAACATGATAGAATCGTGTAAGAAGTGGACCTATTAATAATAACACCGCTTATTGAAATAGCTTGCCTCTCATACCCAATGAGGTAGACAAAACTTTTTTTAACTAAATGTTATTGATGAGCTAAAAACACTCTTTGACTAAGCTATAATAATATTAAACTTTGCAATGCGTTATTGACACATTTTTACAGCGATTGACGGTCCTACGTAACAGTCTTGAGCAAATGCTAAAACAATTTTCCACTCATCCATGCGTGAGATTGTTTGCAGTCCAACTCGCCGTGGGTAGAGTCGATAATTGAGTAGGTCAGCCGACTAGGCAGATAACCAGTAGGTAACAAATGCACAGCAGGCGGTCTTATCGATTACATTGATCCGTTTATCGACCAGCCACTTAAGGCGGATGAGTCAGCAACGAGGCGCCTGCTGAATAGAGTGTGAACCACTCACCTATACAACGGTGGCTTAAACCTATCCTCGCGTAGGGTTTATTAACGAAAGTGGGTGTTGGGATAAAAAAGCTCGAATGGGACATGCAACAGCAAAAGCAGTAGCAAAATTTCCATGGTTGCGGCAAAAGGTATTCAAAAAATGAGCAAACTCCTATTACCGAAAATTATTTTAGCAAAAAAGGCTTCAAGGATCTGCACACAAGCAGACACATAAAGAGCGCAATCTGACTAGGCTGACAAAAAGCGTGCCATTTTCAACTTCTATTAGCCGTCATGTTGACCACATCAACCACACGAGTGCCGAAGTAGGGCAACACTACATTTGGTGAAATGGACAAACTCGCCTTGATCCCAATGCAGAACGCAATATCCTCGTAAAAATTGTATGGGATGTAATTTTATTTTATTTTTATTTAGCACAGTTTGACTATAAATTAGGCCAGAGGGCAAGTAGCGGAATCAAAAATTGCAAGCAGGACTGTCCTGCGGCAAGAAGAGGCAAATAGTTGCACGCATAATGGGGTAGGTAAGAACTTGGCCAATGGATTGCTTAAAATCAGATGGTGAAACGAAAGGAGAAAGGTGCGAGTAAGGAAGAAAATGAAGACGTAGATACTGCCAAAGCATATGCAAGCATAAAACATATCATATCAGTCATTAAACCAGATAATCGAGGGACGCATACGAGAACCAGGATGCATAGCCTCGTCTGTCAACGGGCTTGTACCTTACAACCTCATGTCTGTTAGCGACTTGGCCTTGGTGCTTGTCGGGTTTGAGTCTGAGTATGAGGCAAAGATCGGGCCGGACTACATCCGGGTGACTCGACCAGCCCACTCACGTGCCCCCACAAGTGATCAAATGAAACTGGGATTTGGGTGAGTGTTATTTCGATTAACGTGAAAAAGGCAATCAGGTGCCGTAACTAAGTGGGATTTGATTTCCATTGCGTTGCCTACGAAATCGCCATTGTCTGGAACACTAGATGGGATGTCTCGGTACATTCAAAGATAACCTTACCTCCTTTACCACAGTAAGTGTTGGCTTACCATTCATTTAACGCATTTGTGTTTCAGAGTGCGTGGTGGGGTATAACTCACAGGATTGTGCCCAATAGGATATCTATAAGAGTAGTTTAAAATGTCTATGTGTCCTTGTTTTTAAGAGCCGCTAACCGGGTACGATCTCTTTAATGACGAAGAATGATGGTCTCCGACTAGAAGATTCCTACGATTAAGATAGCTTGCAATAGAACGCCCAACGAAATTATTTTACGTAAGATCATATCTGTCGTGGTAAGAGGGAGCATAGCATTAGTAATGTGTACAGGCCTACGAGAAGGCTTGCACAAGCACCAGAGTGATTGAAGTGGTTAGGATTGGAGCAGTAATTTCTTGAAGGCAAATTTGAGAGTCCTTGCTATTACGGGCATTGAAGTGGAGGCACTTGAACTAGTCATTGTAGGATTCGAGAATAGTTCCGTTGTTGTAGCGATTGAAGAATTGGTTACGATTTTGGGAGTTCTTGCGAAAATCCCAGTAGCAATTGGCACTCATTCCTCGTCTATCTAAAACAGCAAATTATCTCTATAACACCTCGCAGTGTCTACACGTGAACTGAATCCTAATCGTGTATATGGAGCCTTGTAGTACGACGACTGAGGCTTGACTTTTGATGCTGAGCTGGTCTGCATCTGCACTGAATACAGATTTAATTTGCCTGCACATTAGTTCCGTTAAATCATTTTTCATGCAAACAATTGGCTACATGTGCATGTGCTGTACTGTCGATTCATTCTTCTCATTTCTAAATTCTGTTTATTTCCAACTGCTGATACTTGCGCACACTTGCAGTGCATGGTCTAGCATCAAGTATCATTTCCCTCGAGTGCTCCTGCTTGACGTGATGTTCTTCTAACGCAAATCGTATTCTTAACTACCCAGTGATTCTTTAACCCACTCTCTTTTGAATTAAGCCTTCTTGTAATTCTCCTGTTCTTGTCCATGCTTACCTTAAGTTAAAAAGATGAGGAGCTGGAGGAAATATCGACAAGCGATAATCGGAGTTTTGGAGGCTAATTTAAAAACTGAGTTTAACTAAGCACCCGTATAACAAGTGCGATGTCGCCTGACTTCTTGTGGAGATTGGCAAAAGTGGAAGCAAAGGACGCGCATACGCCACGGAAAAGTGAATGTGTGACAATATTAAACACAAAGTTATCGATCACGACCCCATGTTCTGTCATTAGCTATAGATGAAGGAAGCGACGCTACCCGAGATATAGCAGAAAGAAATGTGTGCAGCATTCAAGGTAACGATAACTTTTCTGCTTCTCTGCTAGCTAGATGGAGCCAAAATTGATGTTAGTAGTCAGCCCTAACATAAAAACAACGCGACAAATTGGAATGGAGCAAGATCTTACTCTAACCGAATCCTCTTCCATCCGGTCAGCCCTTACACAAATCTGACTTAAAGTCAGTGCTTTTACGCTTATCTATGGATGCCCGTAGCAGCCAGCCTATTTTTCGCCCGCGAAGCCAATTTCGACACAGCAAAGGGGAAAGAACATTAATCAACGCCAAAGCATCTATAATATTCCCTTAGCAAGCATCAGCCCTCTATTATCTATTTTGATAGAACGCGTTCGCTCTGCATGGGCAGCTATGGATGCAACTGAACGTCTCACGTTGAAATGACGTGTAACGAAGTATTTGCAGTGCTGCATATATAAATTCGCATCACATTGATCGGTTGTATTAGTTGCATCAAGGATGCAACTATTAGCCATCTATCGCGATATTCAAACACAGAACCGAAAAAGCGCTACATGCATGGGTGCAAATGTGGCTGTGTGCCCTTTACCTTCTTCACCACAGACGAATGGGGCTTGTAAGCCTAAAGTGCCTGAAATAAGGCGAATTTGTGGACAAATCTCATTCACTGCATGTCGTTAGTAAGAAGTCGCCTCACCAAAGTTGTCTCACTGACTGCGGCAGCAGCAGCTAAATTAATCTCATAGCCCACGCATCCAACCCCATCGAGGGCACCGCTCTGACCACCCCTTCCCTGGAAGATACAAGTCGCACTCCTTTATCAAAGAGGCATCATGCGGCTGCCGCAAAGGAGGAAGGCGGTCCCTCTCACTGCACGCCATTAGTAAGATGTCGCACTACCAGTGTCATCTCCCTGGTTGCAAGAAAGGTGCAGTAGTGGTAGCAGCAGCGGCAGCACCATCTTACTTGCCCACTCAACCTAAGTGAGCGCTTCAATTCACCATCCATTTCTGAGGGATACAGATCACACACTTTTGGAGAAAATAGATCACGCAACGACTACAAAGGACGGGCTTTGCGTTTGCATTAGACCATGGATATTTGCTGCACAAAAAACGCTTAGCTTGCATGAAATTCCTGCGCAAATGTTCAACATCCAGCTTCTATATCTTGGCTAGGTTTAGCCACCATGTCACCCATGAAACCGAAACTGCACATCTACTAGTGGTCTAATTTGTTGCATGGGTATTTTACTGATCGGAAAGAAAATAACTCATAGAGAGGACCAGGGGTCGACAACGAGGATGTCAGCGGGTTGACGGAGTCTTAAGGTGCCACTACTACCAAAGTGATGTTTAACATTTCTGGCCGCCAGATGCAACACATCTCATAACAGAGAGAGAAAAGGGTCACAAATGGCAACGCTGTTCATTAAAAATGTCTCAAAATGCAAGCAAAAATACAGGTAGACTGCACCGATTCACATCTTGCGAAAACCACGGCGACACATTATCTACATAGCGCATGATGCAAGAAGTTTGAAACTAACTTGAGAGAGGAAAAGGACCAAGTGATAGGGTATGCACGCAGTAAGGCTTCGGGTTGCCTACATTACTTGAAGGGGATGGTGGCGATCCAGAATGGTCCCGTGTCCCGTAGTCAAGAGTAAATCAAAACACTTAGGCATCGAAGAACCTCCGACCTTAGCCATCACAACTTGTTGGTGACGTATGAAATGTGTTAAGAGTCCATGGTGCCGACCACAGAATTTCCATGCAAAGGAAAGAGGAAGGAACTCACGAGCAAGAGATTTCACAGGCACTCTTATTAACTGGAGAGAAAGGGGCTAAAGAGTGGTACTAAGCTGGTAGACATTCGAAAACCGGTGCCGCGACCTCAATTCTGTCTTCACGGCTCGAATCAATCTACCACCCCTCAGTGCTTTGGGGGACTGGTAATTAAAACGCACAACCACTTTATTGATAATCAGGCAAACGAAGGAACGGGTCAAATAGGTGCAAAAAAGCAAGGGTATGGATAAACCATTCAATTAATCAGTCAAACAAAATCAATCAACTAGTCAGTCAAATCATCAAATCACTGCTCGATGAATTGGTTTAAGAATTGGGGAATCACTCAGCTAAATTGGGGTTGAGTACAGCGATTGCAGCAGTAGCACGAAGAAAAGAGGTAGCGGAGACGCCTCCTCAGTCGTTTGAACCACTACAGTGAAAGAAGAGTGGAAGAGGAAGAAAGTGTGTTCTCTTGGGTGGGAAAGACATTGACATGGTAAACGGGAGGATGAAGTAAAGAGTGCAAGCTTACCGAAGGAAGCAGACGAGCCAGAGGAAGCGGATGCTTGGCTAGGATAAGAGAAGTGCAACAAGTGAGCTCTTGGCTCAAGTATTAAGGCAAGCACTGGATGGCTGGATAATCTAATGGGTTCTAAGTGCGATGGCACAAGTATTAGAGCCACTCACCAGAGTCGATTAAGTTGCACAGAGTCCTATATTTTCCCTCTTGCAATCTCCTCACCATGTCCACATCCCCTTTTCCTCCACCCTCCTCCTTCTCTTCACCTGGCTCTACCTCAGCCTCGAATTGCACACCCACCTCCTCCGTCGCTCCCCGCGTGGTCGAGAGTTGGCTCGCCGGCAATGGTGTCACTGTGGTGAGCGATGACGACGTAGGAGAATCTGATTCCATCCGGGAGGATGGCAACTGCCACCACTCCGCCTGCTCATCCCCATCCGACCACTGACTCGTCAAAGCCAAGTAGTCGGACAGGTCACATTCCGATTCCTCATGCCCTGCCAACTCGACCTCGTCGTCATCGCTCAGCGTCTGCTCCTGCGCCTTATTGTCACGGGTGAGGCCTGAGCGAGGGGAGAAATAGGAATGAGTGAATGTGAGCAGAGGAAGCTGAGTAAATAATGAAGGCTGCGATGGGAAGGAGGAGGAGGAGGCACTTACTGGTATGCTTGGTGACGTCGTTGAGAGATGCATGAGTGGGAACGGAGCCAGGAGAGAAGAGGGAGACGAAGGAGGAGGTGCGAAATGGGAGAGATCGTGGGCGGCTAATTGCGATGGACGAGTAAGATCTGGTGGGTGGGATGCTTTTCCACGTTGCCGCCAGTCGTGGTTGCCACAACCTCAATGCTAGCGTTGGCGGTGAGGAAGAGGGTGGCAGTGAGGTTGGGCGCCTCTGATGTGCACTTGCATCTACAACAACAATTAGAGGGAGGAAGCGCTTAAGCCGAGTGTGCACTGCTATTGCTGCAAGTGATAAAGCAGGCGAGTCAGTGTGGAATCCACTTACTCATGAGTGGGTGGCCTCCCGAAAGTTGGTCTTTTCGACGGTAGTGCTGCCGCCGGGAGAGGCAAAGGGGGGCTGAAAATCTGCGCACAACTTTACAGCAATGCGACATCTCCAAAAGTGCGAGTAAATCACGACGCGTGGCGTATTGATTGCTCGATTGATGAGTCAACTTGAATTATTGATCGGTCGATCACGAATAGAAGATGACCTTGAGGAAGGATGGATGGCGTCAATTGCGAAGTTATGTTCATTTACACTTGTAAGAGCTAAGTGAAAAATAGCTTGAAGTGCTATCTAACCTGTGTAGTGACAGAGGACAAAGAGAAATGGACGTAAAATGCGCCACAACATTAGCAGGCCTTCGCTGTTCGTCTAAGCGTCATTCGGGGGTTAGTTCACAGTAAAAGTGCATTTGATTATGGGTTTGAAGGAAAGTGAAGGAAGGGAGAATGAAGGACTGGGATAAGATAGAAGGAGGGGAAACAGCCTGCTTCTTCACTTCCATAGAAGAAATGCATGCACTGCTGGTGTCGCTGATAATCGGAGGCAAGGAATCGTCCAGTCGTAGGAATGCGAATACGCACCAGACGCGTCTATTTGTTAGCTCTATAGAAATCTTTATTGGCATGTCGTTGACTCCTTCAATTAACTTCATGCCTTAAACTGCGCTCACTGTGCTGCGTTGGCTTTTAATGGCTCTTACATGCGTTTGTAACCGCTAAATAAACAGCGACAGCAGCAGACCTACTGAAGTGCAACAACCTGCTTTACATCCATGTTCCATTGTGGAAGCACTGCAACACAGTACTCAAGACTATGCCTAACTGGACCAGACTAGAATCCACCAGAATATCACAGACTGGATTGATCACCTAAGCTAGATTATAGCTGGCTTTGATAAACTGGTAAAGATGTAGATTGACAGGGCTATCTGATCAACTGTGCATGTCTCATCTTTAGCAGCGTCTTCATACGTCACTACTAAAGTCAAACTAGCACTCTTATTTAACCCGCCTAATCTACGCAGCTCAATCCATGCCATGTGAAAGGAGGCCTTTTCCTTCTTCCTCTCAGCTATAAGGGATCACAGCGCACACTCAAATAGTACGTTTCATGGCGGCCTCGAATGGAGATATGGGTGCCCATTTGCCTAATACTCCTTCCCCACGCCCCACTCCACCGGCACTTGTTATGTGGCATCCAAAAATATAACAATCCAAAGTTGGGAATATTTTAGCAGTTAGCATTCAACAGCTAATGCGAAGTACAAGTATACTAAATATCCCGATTTTGTTCATAGCTACTTTGAACCGGGGAAGACGATCGCATCGCATAAGTTGTGCTTATGATGAGTAGCCTATCTTTATATGTGGTCTCTGAAAATTGAGTAATTCGAAGCCATGAATATTTCACCAATCAGCATCTAAATGCAACTGCGGTCTACATGAAGGTAAGGGGTCCCAATTTCTTTTAACAAAGGTAAATTTAGTGGGGAAAAGACAATCGCATGGCATTAGCCGTATCTTCAACGTTTACTGAACCAGTGTTTTGTGATTGCTACAAATAGATTGGCTAATAGTTGCATCCTTGATGCAACTAATACAACCGATCAATGTGATGCGAATTTATATATGCAGCACTGCAAATACTTCGATACACGTCATTTCAACGTGAGACGTTCAGTTGCATCCATAGCTGCCCATGCAGAGCGAACGCGTTCTATCAAAATAGATAATAGAGGGCTGATGCTTGCTAAGGGAATATTATAGATGCTTAGGCGTTGATTAATGTTCTTTCCCCTTTGCGTGTGTCTGTGTGTGATTTCTCGAAGCCTTTCCAACCAAAGTGTTTTTCTAGGCTAAATGTCCTCTCATGTTGTGGCTGCTGATCGTTGCATTCCTACAAACCCTGCCGACAAACATGGAATGGGCTTGCTGACTGCCCATTGTAATGACTCATGCGTGATCCCATTAGTGTTGGTTATCAGCGCACCTATCAAACGAGCAGATTCTAGCACGTTCCCATAAGAGGTACATAAACGTTTGGGACTGCATCCACATTGGTGTCGAATGTTGAAGTAGTATGCAAAAGCGCGTTGCTTGTTACCGTATAGAAGGGCTAAGCTACTCTTTGCATTGTTAGAAAGACCATACTGCGAGACGTAACTGTATCCTTCATGGAATGAATTGTTCGAGTAGTTAAGCGCACAGTCAAGCGAAGTGTAAATTTTTCTACATGCAATCTGCTATTTTATAAAGATCGCCATTAAGAAGCTCACGTGCAAGAATTGCTTTGCCTAGCAGCAAGTGAGAAGAGTTGGAAGACCTTTTCTCTTGCGAGCAAATTGAAGACTACGGTGGTAGATTCTAAGACTAGTGTAGCCACGCATCTGGACGATTGGCTAAAATTTCGAAGTTACGAGCGAGCAGTTCTGCCTGATTTCAGTGCAATAAGCATATACTTGAGCGACTTGACAGCTATAAAGTCAAATTTGCTTTAAAAAACCGCAAATGTACCAGCGATCTGAGGCTGTTAATGTGCCTATGATGACTGTTAAACGCGTCTAGAGGACACACGTAGATGAGATTTGGAAATGTAAATAAGTGTGACAGAACTTTTAAACTAAGTGAATAACACTACCCATGGTCCCGAAGAACAGCCATGTTTTTCTCATGTGTGGACTCAATGTAGGCTCTTGTGAAGGCATGTGCACAACATTATGGCATGACAAGTTTTGATGGCAAATGGTGTTGCCATTTATTTGTATGCCAGTTATAACTGGATGAAAGAACTAGCGATGGTGTTATAAGCTCTGCATGACCATGTGAATTAGCACCTCAAAGCAATGCCGCCCGCTCTTCCCTTATTCTGCCGTATACCATGCGCAGCAAAGAGTTGCTGTGGAGGAATGGCTTCGAGGATGGTTGGTCAGCCTCCTGCGTCAGGCATTACAGGTTGAGCAGAGCCAAAGGAAGCACTCATGAGTTGACTGTAATGACTAAAGAGATGACTGACCGCGACATCAATTATTTCTCCTACCAAATTAGCCTCCTCAAATTGGTAAGACAGACGCTCCCTGCCGTTTGGTTTTGGCGCAATAACCAAATGTTCACTCCAATATTGGAGAATGTTCAGGCAATCTGTCCATAAGCATCATCTAAGACCAATCAGGAAGGACATTTGGCTTTAAATACAAAGCTTAGTTGATCTTCCTTTGCAATAATATCGGTAAATTAACATCGAAGAAATTCATTGTTACAATCAACTCGATGACCTTGGATAGCAATTTGAGTCCTGTTTGTGCAAATGACGGAATAAAAAGGGGTACCGCTTCCAAAGGACTTCTGATAAAGTGGCGACCAATAAAAATTTAACTAAGCGGTGATCCAAGAACTTTAAGACGCGTTTACCAGATACCTACCAAGTGCAAATCAGGTGTCGGGCCCAACCAAAATTTGAACCTGGAAGCTTACGTACCTCAAGTCAAAACCATACCACAGAACCGCTGCACCCTGTTGTTGCCTTAAGTTAATGAATACCCACAATTTTAAGCGTGTGCGCTTGGTTAGTCTTCGAACTTAAGTGGTGTTCTGGCTGGTTAACCGATAAGACCTCGGTTAACTCAGGGCAAAGCTTGCGGGGTCGTGGTGTCATACGTTTGCAGCAACACAATTTGACAATATTTTCAAGCAGGCGCAAGCTTTGGAGAAGTACGATTAGCCTGCAAGTGCTGAGATCCGAAACATGCTTTGTTCGACTAAGCTGCGACCACTCCTGCTTGCTAGAGGTTGCGAAAAATCGACAAAAGGAACAACATGTTAAAATTAGCTATGAAAATGATGTGATAGGGGAGTGAAAATGTAAGCACTGCGAAGATATGTGAAGTAAACAAAGGGCGTGGAAAGGTATGAAGGGCACCCAGAACCTCAAATGGGGAATAAAATATTTCGAGGAGCCAATTATTACGGAAAAAATAGTAAAACCTATGGGAATGAGGAGGAGTGATGTAAACTGAGCCGAAAGTTGTTTTGCCGCAATGCTTGGGTGGGTGTCCCGTTCACCAATGTGTTAATTCTTTGGCGGCAGTGCAAAGTGTCTAAAAGTGTGCGTGGTCGCAGTGTGGACAAATAGAGGAAGAAGCTTGCTGCTCCATACGTGAGCACAAGTGCGCACTTAGCTGTGTTGCAAAGGTTCTAAATTATCCAAGCCCGCATAAGATTAAAATCATTTTGCTAAAATATTGCAACAATGCCAAATCTGTGTGACTTTAAGTGTAATAAACCCAAAACGCTTTTGAACAAGTGGTTGTGTGCATATTTACGCTCAATATGCACGAATTTATGGGACCAAATATAAGTGTTAATATGCATGCTTCCTCTAAACGCTGCTTCAATATGATTTTCGTCGTTTCAAGATAACATGTAAACAAGGATTCCAAGGTCGAGCAGGGAAACGTAAACCACTATTTGCTAATATGGCGTCCTAAAACTCCCTTGCACACCAATGATGATGTATCCCTCAGGCGGAGTATCGACATTTGGCTTACAAAGAAGGGCTATGACTTCTGGTGTAGCCCACAAGCTAGTTCGCTCAGCCAATGCAAAGTGTTCGACTAAGTGCGCATTACCGAGACCGAAACATAACTAACCTCATGTCTCAGTCACCGCAACGAACTCGGCGTTAAATTGAAAACACTTATGTGCGAATCGCACCAGAGATTAAATTTTATACGGCTAAAGAGATATCTTGCCAAGCCGTCACCCATCTTTCGATTTGGACTCGGGTTCAGGGACGAGGATCTTTGCTGACTATTGCGTTCGTCTACAGCCAGACGTAAGAAAATATGTCAAAAATCAGATTCACGAACCGGGTATAGGATCTAACCCAGCTCTCTACTGATAGACTCTCGCGCACGTTAACATTGCTGACGACTTTACGCATAAACGGTAAGAAAACTCAACAGCGAATTTTCAAGGTGGTAACGATTATGTCGCTTCGGTAGTTAATAGCTTTCTAGCGGAACATGGATGTTGGGTAGCTGCCGATTGTAGACAATGCTGTTGTCAACCACCCTGCTATGGGTCGTCAGCGGCTTGTCAACTGGTAGCGTATGTACTCCATCCGCCTCAACGATAGAAATCAGAATGGATGATCCTCTAGATCGGATTAGCTTTCCGCTGCTACCAGGACGGACTGGATTCAAGTCATTTTACTGTATTCCATACGCATACCGGCTATCTTGCCCAAAACAGTAAAGCAGATCTACTCAATTAAGCCGTGTGTGAACCTCTTCGATAGCAAGGCGCCAGCCTCAACACTGAACTCCCTTGAGAAGATAACTTTTATTGCTTTCCTGACCCCAAAGCACTTTCAACAAAGATCGCAAGGGAAAGCTCGTCTCAATCCAAGGTCAACAAAGTCAGTTGCGTTTTGCTGTTAGTAAAACGTTTCTTTGAGCTGAAGGCTAACGAATCCTGACGTCCTGAATAAGAAAGTGGGTAATTTTTGGAAGGTTTGGCTGCCGTGCGTATTCAGGTCCCCTCTTAAGTCAGGTCTACGTTAGTAAATGTAATTCTAGCATTTACCTGTTGTCATGTCCATGACTACCGCTGGGAGTTAAGTGAGTGCCCTATTGGTCATCCGCGCCTCCCAAAGTTTGACTCTTTTTGCATTTGGATCCACACAAAACAGCAGCAATGGGAAAGCTAGTAAAAGAAACTTACCTACTGTGGTGCTTGTTCAGAACGTCTTTGGACCAACTATTTTGAAGTAACAAGTAGTGGATAGACTTGCTAATGAAAAATCCGTGGCCGCTATGGCGATTGGCGGCCTTGCTAATGGGTCTGACCACCAGGTCCCAAGCCACGGCTAAAAGTCCCCTCTGAATCGTTCAACACGATAGAAGAAGCTTCCTTGTTACTCCAACTCATTGTAAATGCGTTCAGAGGGGTCGCAATGTGCGAATGTAATCAGGTGGCAGGGAGAAGCAGTTTCTGTGCAATCGGATATAGCATTTCTAATTTAAAAACGAAAGGATTGGAAAGTTGAAGAGTAGACCGCCAGTATGGTGACTAATTTTTTGGCTGAAATGCGAGCAGCACATGGCAGCACTAGCAGCCACTTTAACTACCGATCTAAGGTTCCTAGTGACTGCTGCTTTATAATTAACGTTTGGAACCAACACACTTTGGCATTAATGCAGGGAAACATAGAATGTCCATTTCACCTCAATATTGCAGTTTTTATCAAAAGACACTTTTATGTCACGCAACAATATTGAAACCTCAAAATAAGGCGATGACCATGGGGCTCGTGCATCGTCGCTTCTTTTAAACTTTACAGTTCTTCGTTTCCACCATTAATAGTAGAAGGGCGCTCTGATTTACTTATCTCAATCAAGTGGCTCTGAGCGTTCAGGGATTGACTGGGTTATGTTACACACAGCAGGGTTTGATGAGTTTGCACCGAATTGTTATAAAATATGCGGCTGAGATTCTCGCATTGGTACACGCATGACTTAATTTTTGTGCACCAAAATTTGCCGCTGATAAATATTAAGCATCCCTATGCATTGGAAAACCTAAGAAGCAATAGAAATAGCAAAAGAAAAAGCTTCAAAACAGAAAACCAGACAAAAGAACAGAAGCCACGTTGCACGCATCTTTAAATCTCGCGAGTTTCCAAGAAAGCCGTAAAGGTGCTTTGGAAATGTACTCATTGGTTTCGCTTTGAAGAGTAATCGATAATAAAATCTTTAAAAGTGGCTTAATCGAAATGAATTCCCTATTGTGTTAGATTAAATTTTGCATTGGTTTCACAGTACCTTTAAGTTCTCAGCCCTTTTGTCTCCTCTGAGCATCCTGGTATCCCAGACCAAGCCAATGACCTTGATTCTAATCTATCGTCGCCAATACATGCCCTGACAGACTATTATGCCGCTCTTTCTCGTCAGAAAAGTCTCAGCGTGTCACACATGCGCTGAGATGAAGCCACATCCATCTTTGGTCTTTAGAAAGCACCCAACTGACAGTTATTAAATTTCGTTTTAGTTCTCGTTTCTCACATTAGATTTATCTTTTTGATTTGTTAAAATATTCTCACCTTATCATTTATTTGGCTTCAGGGCTTTATTTTAGTTCTTTGTTAAAAATACCTACCTAACCTCTTCAATAAGATTTCCTTGGGATTAAAATGATTGCTGGTCATACAGTTTTAAATCCTGCAGCCAGAAGCTGCTGCGATGGCAGCAGATTCTTTTTGATTATTCACACATCTCTACGAGGTTGTTAAAGCTAACAAAGCTTGAACATCAACGGATGTCAACTTTCGGCCTCTGCTTTTGCCTATCAGTTAGTGTTCATAAGGTGGCATGCATTTCTGGCTTAGACACATAAGCATATCCTTTCATCACCATTGGTGCTGTCTCTTTATGCTAGAGAGCCATATCTAGCCAAAATGCTGCCAGCGTACAGGACTGTGAAGGGCCTCCTGACCAGACTAATAAAGCCTAATCCACAAGGTACAAAAAAAGGCAAATTATTTCTACACGCTATACTTAAAAAAGCAAAACTTTTAAATCACAAAATATTCATGGCACTTTTCCAGATTGAGTCGCATATTAAAATTACCGCAATCAAGCAGGCGAGTTACTGGAGAAACCGAGGGAGATCATCGCTTTCACCGGGGATATTAAACTGCTGTTTCACTCTCGTAGGAGGGATAAGAGCTGGTTTGTCAATGATTGGACCTGAGGATCCATTAGCATCAAGTCCAAGCGCAGTGATCTATCCCTGTGTAGAAAAGCATAGGTGTGACCAACTACTAGACAGTAAATAAGTAGGTATGACTGAAAAATCTGCACTTACGGTGGCGCTGAGGGTTCAATTTCACCGCGCCTTAAGCGAGACAACAAACGTCCAGGAACATCAAGGAAAAGCTCTTCGTTTGAATTTTTGATTGCGTCCTGATGTCCTTCATCCAACAACGACTAAAGGAAAGTTACATCCTGTATTTCTGCAAAGTAAAAGACCGCGACGACAGAATCTATTGCACTCCCAGAAAACAGAGTGCGCAGGTTGCTAAGTAATAAAGTTTTGAGGTTGGATTGCAGAGAGTGAAACTCGGTGGACTGAAGAGACTTACTCGAAGCTTGGGACTCTGTTTTATTGATTCCGACTCAGTTAGGGATGTTGAAGTCGATGAATTTGAAGGCGACATTACGGGCTTACTGACGGAGCCTTGATGAACGAGCCTTAACCGCCTAGATTCAAAGAAAGCAACATTAAAATGATGCCAAGCTACGATTCGGGAAGCCTCTGAAACGAAGTTTTACAGTAAAACTAATATTTATATCAAATCTGCCATCAAATATTTTTCTGACGTCAGATCACCCCATACTATGGCGACAAGCCTTCCTTGGGAGAAGAATCAAGCAATGCAAGCATTAATTTGATACACTACGGATCTCTAGTCAAAATGGTTTGCACTTCTGCTTAAAATATTTCCTCACCGTAGCAGACCATGCGTCCTCTCCAGATAACAAGTTGTTGAGTGAGATAAGGCTCCTATTTGAGGACACTCTTGAAGACGTAGGCTCTAAAGGACCAAAGCTATTGCATCTTGCATTGGCAGTATTAACTATAATATTCCCCGTGGCTGCGGCAGCCAGAGTGTTGGCCTTCATAAGACCCGGATGGTGGAAGACAATGTTTTGGACAAGGCTCTTTCACATTGAGAAGATCATCTTACATACACAGCAACGAAAAGCAGAGGCAGTTTTCACATCGCCTTCACCTAGCTGCGTGCTGTCATTGCTGACCGACCTAAAGGTGTTGTAGTCAGTTGAGACGGTGGCATCTCTTGAGGCCTCCGAGGCATAGCATTGCCTTGATGTCGAAGGCTCACTCGAGACATCCGTAGTTGAGCAGCAAAGCAATCGATATTGACCCTGTCGTTTATTTGCCTTGTGCTGATTAAGAGTACAATGAGTCTGCTCATTACTTAAGATTACCACCTTCCCTTCTCTGCCGTGCATAACTTCAATGTGCTTTCTCAGATCCCACTTCCAGTTGTTAGTACAGTAGCAAAATGGTTTTAAAGGGCTATTTAAAAATATAGCAGTGATGTAAGAGTTATTATTAGCGGCCACAGAGAGAGCACATACATAGTTTGATGTGTCATTTCCAGTTGGAACGATGGCCGCAGCTGGAGCATTTATATGGTTCATAAAGCTCCTCGCGGCTATTTGATTCCCTGCTGCACCGAGAGGTCCTAATGGGGCGTCGCTTTGCCGATGGTGGATTGACCTGTGAAGACGAAACCTGGCCGCTAATAAGAACTCTTACATCACTGCTATATTTTTAAATAACCCTTTAAAAACCATTTCGCTACAGTGGTAACAACTGGAAGTGGGATCTGAGAAAGCACATTGAAATTATGCACAGCAGAGAAGGGAAGGTGGTAATCTTAAGTAATGAGGAGACTCATTGTACTCTTAATCAGCACAAGGCAAATAAACGACAGGGTCAATATCGATTGCTTTGTTGCTCAACTACGGATGTCTCGAGTGAGCCTTCGACATCGCGGCAATGCCATGTCTCGGAGGCCTCAAGAGATACCGCCGTCTCATCTGACTACAATACCTCTAGGCCGGCCAGAAATGGCAGCACGAAACTGGAATCTCTTTAAGAAATCGATGCACGCACCCCTCTGAACCCACACTAATATCAGCCCCAGCCTAGTCTAGTCCACTGCTAACTCCTTTTCTCTCAATTTACACCAAAGGCATTCGGAAAAGGAGTGCGACCTCCACCAAGGATGGATTCACAGAGCCTTGAGGTCTCTAAATAGGCAAAGGTACGGTAAAGCAACTTTTGGATGGCTACACGCCGTGCATTACTTATTCTGTGAGAACTGTCTTAGCACTCCTTTTACCTGAGTAGGTGATGGAGGTGCTGCGATCGTGTGGTAAACATAGGCTGTCTGCCTCTCTGATTAAATTCCCTGCCAGGTGGAAGTGTTTATTCGAATAGGAAAATTCTACCCACAGCAAAACAGCAAGTGTGCAGGCCTGAAAACGAATAAAATAACCAGTTAATTGGCCACTTTTAATGATCATGACTAAAACACTTTGATTAGGAAGAGCAAAGTACAGATACGAGCTAGAAAGTATGTAGCTGATGTAGGAATGTACCCATTCCTTTCTACCCACCAGTGCTCTGGTGAGATGCCTTTAGAGGATAACAGCAAAATCGGCTCAAGAGCTTGGCCTTCTGAATGTCTGAGGACTAGTTGAATGCCTGAATGTGTCAACGAACTAATGAATAGAAGAATAAAAATAACCTCTCGCCATTTTGCCCTCCCTGGCAATAACAGCAAGCCCTTTGTTTTTGAACCAAATTAATTGTTTCCTAATTTGACTGAAGCCAATTGAGAACATATGCACGCAAAGAAAATAACTCATAGCCACCGGAGCCACTAAACACGTCTCTATGACTCTCAAAAGATAGACACTTTCCTCGATTGGACTTAGGTGGAGGCTCTTACTCCTCGAATGACTGTGTACCCCTATTCATCCCCCACCTCCCTCCTTCCCCCTTCGCATTCGAATTATCCCAATGGGTAGTCTGCTACTAACCCAGAAGCGGTTGTGTGGCAGAGGCATTAGTCAGCCTAGAAGAGGACCTTAATTTTTCTCATTGTGGGAAGAGCAATCCTTTGCTCAGGGTACCAGAGTTAGCTTGACTTGCAAAAAAGACTCGGTATAAAATGAATTAGCTTAAAATGATACTAGCAAGAATGTAGACTCTACAGGTAAGGGAAGGCAATCTTCCCAATTTTAAATTTTATTCCAGCAATGGATGTCCGATAAGTTTGGTTACTAAGGCAGTGATCATCTACTAAGCCTGGATCAGCTGACCAGTAGCGCATCAGGTCAAAACTTTTTGACACATCAACAAATATAAGCAGGTGAGGACTTACTTAGACTGAATACTCCTCAGTTGTTTCTATCAAGTCCGACCAGCGCAAAGGATGGAGGGGTTAAGCAATGTTTTGATGACAGCGAAAACCCGACTTAAATAGGCACGACTGACCAATGTGTGGGAGCGACCCTAACTGCCAATTAGAAACGTATCTAAGTGCAATCACTACGCGTTCAACCAATGGTGTGCCTGCCTCTTGTGCGCGATTTGATTGGTTTAAAGAGCATATCATTCCTTCCTCACGCAGCCTGACTTTTAGATTGCTGTTTCGTGCAGAAAAAGTACTAATTGCAAGTAGAATTTGATGTACCCATTCATGGTGAAAAATGGCTAGCATTACTAGAGATCGCCAACGCACTTTTCGCAGGACGGTGGGTGTGTGCATGTGTGACAAATGATTCGTTTGTGCATTTTAGAGGTGAAGCTTAGCTGCTATCGATTTTGTCTTCCTCCAACAGTTTGGCTGGATTTCCTTTTTCTACGAACCATAGGATCGAAATGATGGCCACAGTTGTACTCGGATTCTAACTCTTCAACTAGAAGCTAAAATAATCTCTGCCAAGTTCCATTTCGCTTCTGCATGGGCCAAAGGCATCCTACGCGCCCCAAGGCAGTAATAACAGGCCAAAAAGGCCTTTTCTGTCATTTTTAGAGTTATTTGCCTTTTAACAAATCTTTTGAGTTCTCTGAATCAATGCCAAATGCATTCACGCATCAGGTGCCTAATCTTGGATCTTTCCATGTTGAAGGGTGCTTAATTGGAGTGACTACAGCCCCCCTCCAAATGATTGTCTGACCATGCAAGCGATTGTAACTACCAGTTTATCAATAATTAGGTCATCGAATTACGTCGCATTGTTTGCATTTGGAAAGATGGTCGAGGAGTGGAGGCGCAACAATCGTCGTCGCGATAGGCAGAGGATGAAGGTGAGGAGAGAAAGTAAAGGTTTCAGTTATGAGGTCACCTTGGGCCGAATGTTTACACTTTAAAATTATTGCAAGATCTATTTGCGCTGTTGATACCTGAACTTGCATCTTGTAAAGTCTGAGTGAATATCTTTCAAGAGTGAAACAAGTTATGAATAAAGTTAAACAGAAAAGGGTAAAGATGATTTAGTGGACAAATCCTTGTGGCATAAGTATGTGGTATAATTTGTTAAAATCGTTGCTTTGCATGTGCATATGTCTGCTGTTTGATCCAGATTCTTTTCGTCGCCATTAACAAGCGATATTTTGATATTGAAAGAGGTCACAATAACATTGAATCTACACGATGAACATTCAACGCGCATGCTAGTCATAAACCATTATCTATGGCGTTTATGTGGTCATGACAGTAATTACACTGTTCAAAGAGGAGGGTCTTTGCTCAAATTACACACGATCTAACCGCATGGAGGCGTAAAAATGTTGGTATTTTGCTTTGTTAGGCAGATTTCATAATTGTTAGTGATGTACATAAGCAACACATTTTGTTCCAGTTGACTAAGGTGAAATAACCGCTGAATTTGATGTGGTGATTTATGGTATCATGTTTTCCAGACAATAAATCGTTGTCCCCACAGTTTTGATATTGCTCATCTTTTTGAGAACAACGCTGCTAATCTCTCAAACTGCTGCTTTTAGGTTAGTTATCGTTCTGATGGCTCTTTTCTTAGGTGGTATTTTAAGATGAGCAGGCTCAGAAACTGGTTTTTTCATATTTGCCTATCAAAAATGCAATAAACAAAGTTCTTACTCAATACCGTCACTCGGTAGTGGTTAAACAACAAATCGAATCGTAAGAAAGTGAGAGAAGCGGGTATGATTCTGCCTTATGCGCCAGACCAGCAGCAATATAAAGAAGGTTGCCTCAAATACGTAGCCGATGACCTCGTCAACCAATTTAAGAATGTGCACCTTTGCGGTCGGTGATCGAGGTGGCAACCCATTTTACCAACCACTCGCTAACAAGACTCACTTGAGGTCATTTCGGTTATAAAGTTCGCTCGTCTTTATGTATATTCTTGTGACCGCACTTCACTACACGTGCCACCGAGCGAAGATCAATGAACACCTTTCTGCTACTGAGGCCTCACAGCATATCAGCAGAGTAAGCAAAACTTTTTCCGCTATTTAGACACTTGTTTACATAGCCACTGCAAAGATGTCTAAAAAACAGGGTGATAGAATGGTCAATTTTCGGCAATGTGGATTCACTCCGAATAAAGAGCTAGGCTTTGCTATTATTTACTAATGCGATCCGTGAAGCAGCTGCTCTAGAAAACAATAGGTAAAAGTTGCCTTTTTGTTGCTGTGTTACCTTAGGTGACCATAAACAAACAGAGACAGCATTGGCAGAAACACGACAAAATGAGAGGAGGAAGAAGAATAAGAGGACGTCTACCTGATGTTGGTGCTTTATTATTTGTTGTTGCGAACGATCTGAGATGCCTGAATTCAAAACTGCTTTAAAGCACCTTAACTTCTTCGAATCTATATCATCCTCTCTTTCGTTTTCTAGTAAACACTAGTAGCGTTGGTATTGTAAATCATGCTTCCACCTCTCCAGGAATGCAGAATTTTAACTGTTGATTAAGTTCTGGTAGGCATTGGCACAATCACTTGAACTCAAGATCTTGTTTTCATAACGAATGAGAAACGTATGGCGCTTCGTAGACAGAGAACAGTGGCAAAATGGGTGTTTGTGTTTCGCTTTCGTTTCTTCAACTTTGAAGTTATTTTGTGCAAGGCATTTAATTAGATAGTGAAGAGGCCCTATTATGCCAACGAAGGGTTTAATTTTCTGACGAGTTTATGAAAACCCAATAAATGCCTAAGTGGGTTGCATCCACTTCACCAATACAAGCCAAATATTAAAACTAGACATGAATTCTGTTGGCTGATGTCTGAAAATGTTGATAGCCGCCAGAATGATAAAATGAAGGGCATGTAACCACATGAGGAAGGAGAGTAAGAGCGCATCGAGAAAAATAATTTGACTGGCAAAATTTTTGATCTACTTTTGGCTGATTTGACGTGTGGCAGTATTATTTGGATCAGATTGGAATTAACTCGTCGCAAGGCTCTGGATACAAGCCAACCTGAGAATTAAAGATGGATTTTTAACTCATTTTAAGTGAGCGAAAATTCAATTCACGAGCTTTTAGATGTAAGTCATGAAAGAAATTAGCAATGCAAGTTAGGGTTGGATAGGCACATACCACGGCTTTTAACTTGAAACGCCTTTCTTTTGTGCCTATATAAAGATGCAAAGTTTATTCGTAATTCCAACTTTCTTGATGCGGTCATGATATAAGCCAGTTAAAACCCGCATCGTGTATGTAAAATTATTATTTACTCAAAACCCTTGTGCAACTCACTGCTAAGTCATTCTAGTAGTGGTTGAATCTTAACTGGCTCAGAGAGAAATAATTCTTTCCGGGCTTAAATTCTGACAACGGCCAGCGATGCACTGCAAAGCTCGGTGACCTACTGTACCACAGAGCAAGCATGTTTAAAAAGGAAGTTGTGTTGAAATTCTTTGGTTAATAGTAATTTGCATTTTCGGGCAGATTTCATGATTTATCTGAGTAGATCATAAAATACAGATCATTCAATGGAGTGAATTAAATGTCTGCTTATCACTGCTTAGACGCCTTAGAGGTGGTGGTGGGATGGCTTTTGGAAGTTCACGTCTGTTTGGGTCTGATGACGTCCTCAAAATGAAGGAGTGGGAGCTCCACTTCGATGCATCTTTGGTAGGCGTCTCCGTCGATTCCCACTACGCTCGATTTGCTCCCAAGTATTTCGTCTCGCGTTAAGTCCCACCCTGTGCACTCCGTGCCCTGAGAAGGGAGGTGAGTAATCACTTGCATATTGTTTCCTTACCTTTATATTGCACTTTCGTGCCACAAGAATGGATCGCTACTCTGTCTCCCTCACACTTTTAAAAACCTCTATCTTTTCCAAATGCACTGTTAAGCTGCTCCTGTCTTTGCATTCTCCTCTTACCTCATCCTCTGCCAGCACCCTCTTAGCAAGTCTTCTTTATCTCTCCCCTAGTCTCGTCTTTGACTGTGATATGAAGAAATGGTGCCAAGAATCATAACCTAAAACAGACTAGCACAAGCTAGAATGAATGTGAATAAAATCACACTTTACTTGTTTTAGCATAACTTAGCTTGAATTGCAAGACACTTTCCATCCCCGTCTTTTTACTGCAGCTCTAGTTTGCCCAACACCATCTCGTTTTACTTCCATCTCCTACTTCTATGCTTACTCCCTCAAAAGCGAGGGTCAGTGCGTTGCTTCTACATCTACCTCGTGATTTGCAGGACGGCTCTAACTTCTACCTACTCTTCTCATTATCCACTCGTTTTTCTCCTTGTAGAGATTGTCTTAGACTGAACATGGCCTTTCGTCTTGCATCCATCTGCACTCTGTTCACTCTGCGTGTCGGCTTCTCTCTTCCTGTCGTCAACACTCAAGCACCTGCCCAATAACTCAACATGCCACACCTGACCCCACTTCTCTCCTGTTGCTCCTCCAATTTATTCCTTTATTTTAGATTGAAGTGAGCGCCTCTATTTGGGAAGAAGATCGTACCAAAACGTTCAGCGTGCTTCCATCAGAGCGGGAAATTTTGGGTATACAGGAGCCAAAGGGAGGCAAATAAGATACCAAGGGAACTCAAAATAGCGCAAACTTTCTCACCAGGTGGAGACAATTTGTCTGATTTAGTACAAGCATTCCTAATTACCTATATTGGAAGGAAAAAAAGGAGTCTGCAAACTACGGTCGCTTCAGCATCAGTGCTAACGTTGATGGCGATGGATGTGGAGGCAGTGAGGTTGAGAGACGTCGACGTCCATTTGCACCTGCAACAACAATTAGAAGAAGGAAGTGGTAAAGTCGAGTTTTCACTGCTATTGCTGCAAGCGATAGGGCGGGTGAGTCGGTGTGATATCCACTTGCGAATGAGCAGGTTCTCTTCTGCGAAATGGCCTTGTTGAAGGCGGTGCTGTCGGTGGAAGAGGCGAAAGGGAGCGGAGAATCTGCGAACGCCTTTACAACAACTCGACATTTCTAAAGGTGGGAGTAAACCTCAACGTGCAGTACATTGATTGCTTTATTAATCAATTAGTCAATGGAGAAAGATGACATTGAGGAAGGATGGATGGCACCAATTACAAAGCTGTGTCCAGTTAGACTTGTAGGCGCAAAGTGAAAAACAGCTTGAAGTGCCAGTTAGCCTGTGTAGAGGGATGGGGAGAAGAAGAAGGTGGGTGTAAAATGTGCTTTCTGATTTTTCTTGGTATTTGACCAACTCTAACCAAAAACTGCAATTGGAGGGATGTTGTTGACTGTGCGATTGCTGAGGCGCCTTGATGAAGTGTGCCGGCAAACAAGCAGATTCCACTTTGCCTTGATTTTGCCTTGGGGATCCTTTGGTAGGAATTAGCTTTAACTTAGATGCGGCTTATTAAATGACTTGTCAATGTAACTTCAAATATACAGCGTTTAATTGAGAAGTTGCTGATAAATGACTGAGTTCTTTAGTTCAGGCTATAGCATTAAGTATAATCCTGTGATACGTGAATTTGTCATCCGCACTTCTTGGCTGGACCATGGAGCCTAACAAGCCGGTTACATGAATAACGCGGACGGCTCTATACAGTCACATACTTCCTACTCGATGCAGTCGCATGAAGCCTTGTCTATGAGGGAGTGCGATCCGCAGCCGCCGTTGGGATGAGATCGAGACATCTGCCTGACATCGGTAATGAAATTGCGGTCAAGAAAGGCTAAATAAAGGTGGCGGGTTAGATGATTGATAGTCCACCTTACGTACTTCTGCTTCAGACCTTCACTCTGCTTACATTCTACCCAGTCGCTTCCACATCTGCACTTATTTTTAAGGTGCTACGTGTTGACATTCTTGGTATGTGTGTATCCATAGGATAATGTAGAGCAAATGGAGTAAAATATTCAAATTTTAGCGCAAAATTCATCAGCAATGCGAATGCCTGACAATGTGTTGAATACTTCGACTGACTGTGATCTCAAAGCATTTTCTTCCTTCCAAAGTGAGACAGGGACACTGAAGTGCCTACAATATTGTATCTATGATTGTATGTCAGATCAGCCTCAAATTAATTCTGAAAAATAACGGTCTTAGGCGCAAAGACATCTTGGGAGGATTGTGCTACTCGTTTGCGCAGTAATAGGCTTGGTAGGAAGTAGAAGCCAAGGCTGTGGGTCGAATTCGCATTGGAGAGTCAATTCAATGCACAAAATAGTGCTCTGCTCCATCTCAGCATGTAATAGGCTTCCGCAAAGCAGCATTGACAGGCATACTCTTGTTGCTGTTGTTCACTTACCTCTTTAGAGGTTTGCTGTTTGGCAAACAGTGCCAAATTATCAATTCACGCGTTGCAAAAATGCTGGCCAGAGGCGTCTTCCATGCACGGATTGGTAATGCCGCACTGATGACGAGACAAATTCGCACAGACGAGATCGGCCGAACTCTACTGATAGATAAAGTTCCGGAGCTGCAAACACTGCTATGCTTTTTGGAGTTAGATACCGTTACAAATCCTAGCAGTTGGTATGCTGGCTAGCCACCTTTATTGTGCCTACAAATTCGTGACATATTAGAGCCTCTGTGAAGAATAATGCTTTTGGTTTTACTCTTTGAGCACAACAGACACGCACTCTTGGCTGCAGATCTGCCGATTCAGCAGAACGAAGTTTTTTCTTATAATTAAATATCCTGTTAGAACTTCTTACCATATTTGGACTTAACTTTTGGCATATTTTGCAAGTGACATTGCTGTGGGACCCGTCCAAGTCTGTTGGAACATCAAAGGTCTAGGCTTTTGAGGCTAGGGTGCTATACTAGCACAAATCTATCCAAGCGGAGGCAAAACATCAAGTCAGATATGCAAACCAACTTCAGGTGCGCCAACATGCGAGCTAGCTAACTCAGAACTGTAGATGGAGAGGTTGAAGCCGATTTCTTTAATGCTTAGCACACGTTACTTCTTTGCAAAGCGTGACTAATATTGGCAGTTCAGATGCCCAAAATGCAAGCGCCAAAGAAATCGAGGACACTTACTTTCTTTGCATAGAGATCAGCATTTTCAACTTGATTTCCTGCCAAACACTTTTTTGTTTGATTGCTGGCAGTTATTTGTTAGTCACTCTGGATGGCCGAGTGGCGCATTTATGACCTCAGGTGCATTTCAATTAATACAAATTGGTGCCGGCTGCCTAATGATAAGGCCCACTAATAACAAGCTTTAAAGTTAGTAATATGCCATTAGAGCAGATTTCGGCCCATATTCTAGGGTAGATTGTGGTTATTGGCGGTGGTGTCCGTAAGTACAGATCGATGGCCGGAATGAGTGAGCTTGGCCAGTAAGGCCACGACTGAAGTCGCAATGCTACATTATTAATTTGACGACTCTTTGTGCAAAAATAATGTGCTTTTTATTTTAGTAAAGGGTGCGTTTTTATGAGCGTCTGTTGAGCTGTGTAGGACTTCTAGGTTATTTTTCATCCAATTATCTGTGCAGTAATTTTCTCCCCTCATAATAAAACGAATGCCTGCTAAAATAATCATTAAACCACCTCTGCTTATTTTAAACACGCCATCGCAATGCTTGGCAAACAATAGCAAGTAGCATCGTTGGCTACTTGTTTACGGCGATAGATAACCGCAGCTCTGCATTTGAAGCGCGCTATCGCTGAGCTTAAGAGGACCTCTTCTGGTTTGTTAATATGATTTGCATGGTCTCAATACCAGACGAAGGCTTATGTTTCCTAATATGTAATGCTTAAGTGAGAGGCGGGAATAGAACTCGAATTCGTGCTGAAGAAGCTGTATCAGCCCTTTTGCTTGAAGACTATAAATGGGTCAAAATTATCCTACAGAAGGAGTTGCTGGGAAGAGGAGGTTAACGACGGCAGTGCTACAGTCGTAATCATACTGGAAGCATTCTAAAGATTTTGTGCTTCAGAGCTTGTAACCAAATAAATAAAAAAGAGCCACAGATAAGCACGTCAAATACTACGGTAGAGCGTTCGCCATTCGCGCAGAAAAAGCAAAATTGATCAGATCTACTGCACCCAATTTTGTTCGCAAAGAGATGTAAGTCCCGTGGTGGGTAAGGAGGAGTGGCTCCCCATCGGCTCGATTCAGATAATCAGTCAGTTCGACTTCACTTCGCGAAATGGCCACGGAAATGTATAATCTCCATTTAGAACGTCATTCCTGTTATGTGTATTTTAACAACTTTGTCTGTCTTTTATTCTCCTTCCCTTTTCGTCTCTACTCTGCTGCATCCAAACTGTGTCCGTGTTTATGCAAAACTGATGTTTAAAATTGCATTTCGCTCCTTAAAAATCTGATGTATGACAAGTTTTTCTTTTGATTTAATGAATGCATTTGCGATTTCCTTTGGCTATAAAGTGGATTAAAATAATTTTAGGAAATGGAGATGTATAAAGAAAAACTCTGGCGTAGCAGAAGGATGAACTAAAATTAGCCATTTTGACAGTGTCATGTGTGCACTTCGCGTTTGGTAAGCTTTCTGTTGCGCGTTGCAAAGGCCATACCAATTTATCAATTCAGTTGTAATTTTGTGGTTTACGAGTTTTTAAAGAGCTTCATGCAGCAGTGCACATGATACAGAACGGCATTTCTACATGCTCAGATATTCAGACTCTACCCTATAAGAAGGTGCTGTTCCATTATTAAAAGTCCTCAACTGCGTCAAAATGGGCAAACTATGCACTGCAGATGAATGCGAAGGAATCGGATGCCTGTGTGTTCAAGAGAACGCAATTAATTCCCAAGGTATGTTCGTTAGTTGTAGGATCAACAACTTAATAAGAGCACTCACTTAGCATTGCTGTAGCTGCCTGCAATTTAGTTCAAAATTTTGCATTCTTAGACACGAGTCACGTTAAGGGGCATTAAACTTCCGATTTCGTCCATTAATGTGACATATCAAGAGCTCAGTCTGATTTTGGTAACGGCTACAGATCGCAAGTCGTAAAACTTATCGAACTTGATTTGATGTCCTCTAAATGGAATAACGTTTAGAAAGCCTAAAGCAAGCCGCCTTAAGGCGAAATCGGTGTTGTCTAATCCGAAGGTGGCTTATATTTGGTCTTCAACGAGAATTCAGCCTAAAAATTGACCATTTTAAAAAAGCAAATAGGTTTATCACAGCAAGCTCTTCGGTTTTTAAAATGTCTTTTTACAGCAGAACATTAAAAGGGACACCCAAAATTAGATTAGGTGCCATTTTATGTAAATCAAGCTTAAATCCCTTCCCATATGCTTCCATGTTCATGGGAGGCGAGCTTTGTGCTGCTAAAGCGCCAATAACAAGTACTATGTGTACTCGCAGCAATCCGTGAGATTTCTAAGCTTTATATGAGTTTATTTTACGCGATAGCTACAAGGCTTACATGATTAGCAACTTTTTACGCCCTCGTTTCGATTATGTTTGTTCTATAGATGTAGGAGATGTAGTATCAAAGTTTGCAACAGAGCAAATGCGTCTCGATGTCTGCGACCAAAATGTCACCAGATTAAGCGGTCTGCAGGAAGAGACAGAGCCAACCGCGTCTTAACAGAAAGTCAAGCATTCGAAGTAACAGACTATGAAAGACTATAAGCAAACAACCTTGTGTGCACCAAAACTGCAATCAGCATTTATTGTTGCTACTTGAAAATGCACTTAACCTTATGCGTAGTGGATAAAAGATGCGACAAAAGACAAAATAACTGACCATGCTGAGAGAATGCCGCAAATCTAGCTAATACGAAGGCACTCTCATTAGCACAAGAAAACTGATTCTGCTCCAAATCCACCCAACACATAAATAAAATGCACAAAACTTTTTATGCATCTCATTTTAACTCTTTACAGAATGCCGTCAGAGACCAGGTCGTCATAAATATTTTAAGCGCGGTAAGTTCTACTCCATATGACATGGAGACAAGCCCAGCGAATTATCTCCGCATAATTGATCATAAATTTGTTCTGTCGCCTGTTACACCAAATGCGCCATCTACGAGGAAACTTGGAGAAAGGGGGGAAGTGAAAGCCACCCAAGGCTTCGAACGTCTTCTGCATGCAGTCCACATTTGGAAAAGGATGTATCATTTCCCACATCATGCCAGTCACAGCAAGTGTTTGCTCAGGTTTAATAATATCACCTAGAGCAATTAGGTGTCCACAATTCCGACTTCCCATATCCGAGTAATCAAGGTATAGAATGACGCAGTCATAATCGCTGAGCCGCATCCTCTGACCTTCTTCTGCATCCATTTCGCACCATTCACATGTGTCCACTAAAGTGCTACCTGTTGCCCTCAAATATTGATTCCACTGACTTGAGAAGTACGGGATATCCGATGCCACGTCCAGCCAGAGACGAGTCGAGGGAGAATTATGCAATACTTGCAAATCGCATTTGTATCGTCTTACTACATACGGTGGTTTTCTTGTACAGCGACATGGTGTGGTGATCGCACAGGTAATGGGAGCTTGTGAATCAGCGGGAAACTCTTTCGACGCAAGTTCACGAAAGAATTCCTCTACTTTGTTGTAATAACCGATTGCTTCAGGCAAAATATAGGGACTGGTTCGGAAGATTTCATCAAAGAGCATGAAACAGAGGTCCTCATCCACCCATTTCATGTAATTTACACTGTCGTTGCTACCAGGAACTTGAGTCGGAGGGCCTTGATTTGGTGGTGGATTAGCTGGTCCCTCCTAAAAAGTGTAGTTAAAGGTGACTTTCAGTGACATTCGTAGAGGGTATACGTGTCAAAGAAATGGTAAATTCTCACAGCGGATGAAGGATAAATCAAACCTACCCGAGACATTACGACGCAAAATCTGGCGCAAACCACCCCAATGAGCTCTACTCAGGTGACAGGAGGTCACCAGCCAGTCCTAATCACTTCCCTTACCCAGCCAACCGGCAAAGCCTATTAACAAACTAAGATTCTCAAGTGCTATTTAGGCGTGTTTGGAATAATGCGTGAAGTTCCTAGCAGCCAGCTCTGCAGACGAACTTACACGCTTATGTATTTCGTTGGCATTATCGTGCTTTATGGTATCTCTAATGATACTATTTACAGTTTCTGTAGTATCATAATTAAAGCGCGGCCAAATTGAAATACCGATGCACCTTGTGCTATGTGCCTTGGTAAAATCGGCATAAAGATGTGTCATTAATGCAAAATGGATAACATAGGAGACTTTAATCACGGATAGGTGGACATAACATCAAAACGGTGGCCAAACCAACACAGATTATGAGGCGGGCATTTCTTTGCACAGCCCTGGTAAACAGGTGATCCTAAACGCACCTTACCGTCATTGACCTTGTCTGACCTATGCTGACAAGGGCCATTTTAAGGAAATCGGCTCTGTGCTGATCCAACGTTGCGCCCATGGTAAAATCGTCATTTTTCAAAAGGTCTCAAAAGTATGATGAATAGTCTTTAAGGCGGCACTGAAGAGGATAACGGCGCTTTTACGATCTAGACGACTTGAACATGCCTTGAAAGGGGATAGACTAATTGTTAATGCCGGTTTGCTAGCAAAGTCTGATTATTTTCCAACTGTATGGAGATGGAGGCGAAGCATCAGCTCAACTGTTTGGGTCATCACCCACTTTGAGTCGCTGACCCCTGAATTATGAGTGCATGACAAAATTATTGGCATATAATTTAAGATTAAGTAGGCTTGCTTAAAAATCGGGAAGCCATATTCTCGCTATCCATTTATGCAAAAGCTTGACGGGCAGATGAAATTGGCTAGCTTTGTAATACATAGGATGGTTAGAATAGGGTGATGAGTAAGCGCAATTTCTGCGGTTAACGCACATGCTCGACGACTTCTGATATTCTTTTGATCACACCATTAGTCAGGCAGTTGACTTTCCCTTCCAGAGAGGGACACTTGAAACATTAAAGACCATTCAATGACAAGTGTGATGTCAAACTGCTTCTTCAAGTGGCATTGAGAGAGGCTTAGTGCACTATCCTGACATAACCGATTTTAGAGGGTTGTAAGGCTTTTTACATCAAATCTGTTAGCTATAGGATGAAAACAGAGAGTAAGCAACAACCCTCCATAGAGTGTGGCAATTTCTACGTGCAGTTCAAACTATGTCTGCTTTTGGCCACACCACTTGGTAAAGCAGATGTTTGCCGCTGTTTATCAACTAAAAGCGCATTTGGGTGTGATGCACTCTAAATTCTTGAATGCAAAGAAACAGAATCCATGCTGCTATTTAATTGCATGGCAATTGTGCCGTGATTCAGTCATTAGGCCTTCCATGCAATTTAAGCCATGTTTAAAACTTGCTAAGATTATTTATTACAGAAGACGAATTTCTACCCGATTTCCTAGTAATTAGGCAAAATATTCGAACAAAGAAATGACGGTCAGCCTGTCAGTATGCGGCATAAAGTGCGTACACAATCCACAAACAAATATAGCCCAGTGTCTAACTCCACAGCATTGACAAACTTATGTGTTCCTGTTCGCATTTTAAGGCATGCTTTGTTATTACTCCGCCTTAAATACCCGCTAAGTTTATTCGTGGCGACTAGCCATCTAACACTTGTCTACAATTGTGTCTCGATCTCGAAACGACTAATGCATTGCACGGGGGAGTGCACTCTAAACCACCATAAAAATTGCGTATGATGAGTAATATTGCCTTGATCGGTCAGTATGTGAACGAAGACGGCATGAGTTTAAGCGAATAACATTGGGAACTTATAAAACTTTTGACGGTAAATGTGTTTTATTAGTTATGACTGCGTCACTATGGACCTTGATTCCTCGGATTTCGGGGAGTCGGAATTGTAAACACCTAATTGCCCTAGATGATGTTACTACGCCTGAGCAAGCACTTGCTGTGACTGGCATGATGTGGGAAATGATACATCCTTTTCCAAATGTGGACTGTATGCAGAAGACATTCCAAGCCATGGGTGGCTTTCACTTTCGCCCTTTCTCCAAGTTTCCTCGTAGATGGCGCATTTGGTGTAACAGGCGACAGAACAAATTTATGATCAATTATGCGGAGATAATTCGCTGGGCTTGTCTCCATGTCATATGGAGTAGAACTTACCAAGCTTAAAAATATTTATGATGACCTGATCCATGACGACATTCTGCGAACTGTTGAATAGCTTCCATAGTAGATATTAAAAAGCAATACACTAAAAGTTTATGCAATTTTTTCATGCAACAAGTGATTTCAGAACAGAACCACAGGTGCCTTATGCTTGTCAAGCCATGAGCAACATGTGGGGTTCATATCTTTCTGTTTATGAAGGGTGTCTTCTCAAAGGCCAAATTTGAGCCATTCATCTAGCATGGTCAGTTATTCCTTCTTTTCATCGCATAAATTATTCCCTGCGTATAAGTACAAAAGTCTTTTTAGGCAGTAATAATAACTTCTAATCGCAATTCTAACGCACACATGGTTGCTCGCTTATGCCATGTGCCAAATAGTCCATGATACTAAATGCTTGACTTTACTCCAAGACATGGTCGACTCTTTTCCTACGGACCGCTAAATCTGCTGACACTTTGTTCGCAGTCATGGAGACACAGCTCCTCTGTTCCCAACTTCGCTACTACACTCTCTACATGTATGAAACAAATATAATCGCATTGCGGTCGCACACTCTTATTAGTCACAACGGTGCCCTCGTGTATCGCTCTGTGGCCATCGCGCAAAATAAACTTGATTCAAGATTAAACATCGCACGGGCCTCTGTGGGTGCGCAGAGTACTTGATACTTGTGCTTAAGCAACACATTTTCCTTTGAAATAAAAAAATATGACATTGACAAATCCATTTGATTTCTCGTTATGTCTCTTCTCCTCCTATGCTCTTAGGCGTATATCGTAAGGTAACTGAGCCTAGTTTCGCATAAATTGACATCAATTTATAGGTGTTCTTTTAAATACTTTAATACAGAATGACGTTTTGAAATTAAAGAACCTGTTATTGTGGAGTAATCTACTGCTTGATAATGTTCGAATTTAACGCAGAATTCTCAAAGATGACCAAATAAATGCTATTTTAAGATGAGACAACACCGGTTTCGCCTTGAAGCAGTCTGCTTTACACTCTCTAAAAGTTAGTCGATTAAGAGGACATCAACCCAAGTTTGATGAGCTTTGCGACTTGCGATCCGCAGCCGCAACCATAATCACACTGAATTCTTGATATGCCTAATTAATGAGCGCAAATAGAAATTTCGATGCCTGTTAGCGTTGCAAATATGAAACAATGCAAATTTTTAGGCTGGATTGCAAACAATTAAAGCAATGTCAAGTAGATACTTTTGCTAAGTTGTTGATCCGGCAACTAACGAACCCATATTGGGAATTAATCTCGTTCTCCTGAATGCGTGGGCATTTTAACCTACTTGCTAACGCCCGTAGGACATGATTTGCTTATTATTGTGCAGTTGAGGACTTTAGATGTTGGCGCTGCATCTTTTTATGAGACACAGCATGAATATTTGAGCACGCAAAAGTGCCGTTCATTTTATTTGTGCTGTTGTATAAAGACTTTGGTGCTGTGTAAGATGCTTTCACTGGAGTTGATTGGGTCGCTGCATCATGATCCGATCGCAAGGGTAAATTATTTATCAGGACACAGGACACTGTTGGAAGTGTAGCGTTTAACATAAGAATTTTTGACAACGCACTTTCTTTAAAACGGATAACTGCTTCATCGCAGCCGGCTCGCCTTGCGATGGTGAGATTTTCTTACTTTACCGCATATTTCTCGCTGGTCCGGTAAAAGTTACTCCCAACCCAACATCGTGTTCATTTACAATTTGCCACCAACACATGATATTCAACATTTTACTTTGTGGTCAACTCTTTTGCCTGTGTTAGGAATAAAATTAGAGGATTTATTTGCATTGTGTGTTCGATCATTATTTGGAAATGCCAAAGCTTTTCGACGCGTTTAGTTATCAAATTGCATAATCACTTTGTCTTTCGCTTATATGCTTCTTGGTTGCTTACGATTTTCCTAGGTAAGTAGGTGCTGTTCATGTGCAAGCATATATTTTGGGTGACAAGTGAGCAGTCAAAATCAAATTCACGACCCTGCGAACCTCTTGAACACGCTGCAGTAACAGGTTCGAAAAGCCATCAAACATTTTATTTGGAGTTGGAAGAAGTGCGACAGAGGCGAGAGGAAACGTGATGCAAACTTAAAACGCCTCTCTGCCAACCCATCTGCTTTGAAGGTTAGCTGATCAGTGGATCAATGTAATCGACAAGACCACCTGCTGTGGATTCATTACGTGGTAATAAAGATTATGCCACGAACACTGTATCCATATGCAGCCCACGTCACCTTTAAGCTTGGTGTCGATCTGCTAACTTGGTTGGTATGTTTATCGATGAACTTCACCTTGACTGAGATTGCTTCTCTGCATATGGGACTGGGACACGTTCCAGTCCGAGACCTCTTGGCTGAGCTGATGGCTGAGCTAAACCCTAAATGATGCCACTGAAAACGGAGATAAATGCACACTTGACGCAGCATTCTAGTTCCGTTCTTGCTTTGGTAAAATTGTTAGTGGCTAGCTAAATGCCGTACAGTGCAGCAATTTCCGCGTGCATAACGTCGTAGACAGAGAGCGCAATCCATCGGTGCAAGTTAAGAGCGCAGATGTATGGAGGAAGGAACCTAACAAATCGCAAGTGTGCGCAATAATGCATACACCTTTAACACTACATTGCATTGTTTTTTTGAATCTATCTATGTAGTTTAATTTGGTATGCCTCTTCGGCATCAGCTATGGGCTTTTATATATGCGGCAGGTATTGCCAATGGGACTAAAATCACACTTGGATTACTTACGGATAACTGTACCTTTGTTAAAGCTGCTTTTACCTGTTCCTTGTGTGGTACACTTGCTTGTGCAGATCTTGAGTAAGCATTAAATATTAGCAAGTCTAGTGTTTGTGCTCATTAGTCTCTAATCACGCCCTCAGCCAAATTTTCTCAGTCTCGCAACTGACTATGCTACTTGTTTCGCCTCTTGTTGAAGTGCACATATGCATTAAATTTCTAATGAATACGAGTAGAAGTCGCCACAGTGCTTACTTTAACGTTCTGCCGCTACTGTTAGCCGATGAAGCATACTGGACATTAATAACTCTGATGCATTAATCGGCGTCTTATTTCGTGCAATTGCCCGAAGTGGAACTTAATTCCTACATTCAAATAATACTTAATTTTGAATCATACTAGTGGATGATGCATCATGCATTAGTGCATCAATCAAACATATTCCAGCAAATAAATTCTCGTTGTCTTCCAAAATTGAACAAACCTTCTTTTCCCAGAATCTGTGTGCAATTTTATACTCATCCGAATTTTATGAAGTCACAGGACAAATATTCGGTTCATTTGGCGGTTTTCGTTTTGCTTATGGTGGTTAGAACATTTAGGACGTAAAGGGTACTACATTGTTTGCATTCAAAACTAATTTGAAATCTTATCGGAGCCGTCGAACCAGATATAGTCTATCTTCATAAGACGCCTCTTGAAACGACTGCTTGAACGAATCCTTGCCTCCCATCACGACGGCTACCAGCAGCACATATATTTTTTCCGTATGCGCAGCGAAACATGCCTCATTGGCTGGAGGAGGCAAAGGAGCTGCTGAGATAGAGGAAATGTAATACGAATCTATGGGAATGAGAGGCGAGACGTTTGTGAATGAGAAAGGAGGATTAGGATTGGACACCCTAGGAAGATCTGCATAGGGCCGTGGTGCAGCACTCACTCATCTAGCCGTTTGGCTGGGCTAAAGATGAAGAGGTCAACTTTGTAGAGGGGATTTAAATTCCCTTTTTAAATGTCACACTCAATAAGGCTAAACACAGCTTTCCTTTCCTTTTTGATTTGCACTGGATATCAGATGCGATATTGTCAAAATGACGCACGCAAATTTAGCAAAAGAGAAGAAAATGAAAATGGCATAAGGAATGGAAGAGGGATTGGTAGCAAAACCTACTCCAAATTTCTACCATATTTGCCTGCTGTAATCCTTTGATGTCCTGAGAATAGCGAGTTGGGAGATTGGGAATGACAAGCCGATGGAGGCGACGGAAGCAGCGGATAAATGGAGACTGAGGGCAGGGAGGAACCGAAGCGGAAGGGAGGCACTGACAAAATAGCACGCAGCGAAGCATGTCTGGAGGTCGGCTGTATGCTTGGCCTCTTTGAGCCTGACACGTGTAAATCGATTAGTTGCACGTGCCGCGCGGTGGCTCCCAATGTCCACTAATGCGGGCTTCAGACCCCATTCTTGGCTGATGGCTTTGCAAGAGCAGACATCGCTCGCCTTTGCTTTCCACCTTAGGCGATTTTCTTGCATCACCGTGCATGTAAAGGAAAAGATACCGATGTTGCTTGATATTCCTTTCTGATGCTGACCTTTGAGCCGGTCACCGTTTGGGCATTCAGGTACCTGTCTACCCCACCGCGAGATGCCTACTTTAATCAAAATAAGGTGAAACAGCGACGGGCAGAGAAATTAGACCAAGAGAAGCGGATAGACAAATAATGACGACTGGATGTGGATTGATTGAAGAGGCAACACCTTTAGTTCAATCTAGCTTTCACTCGGCCTTTTGGCTGGTGTGCTCTTCAAGGTTAGCAGGAACGCCGCGGCAAAGTGTGCTTATGGAAATGGTATACGTGCACAATCCAAAAGGCCGTCTTTAGCGGCAGCGTTAACGACTCTTTCACTGATTTTGCAAAAATAGGCCATCTTGACTAACGCTGGCTTGGGTTCGACTGACGGGTACCACATTGCTACTTGGAAACCGCTCTCCAAATGAAATGACTATGAATTAGTACGTTTTAGTCTGTCAATTATTGCCACGCTCTGTCCCTCTAATAAAGTGTTCCTCAACATACCATGGCCCTCAATTGTCAATGCTCTACCTTGCAAATACGACGTTCTGCAAGTTAGCCAGACTAATGCTAGATTTCCCTCGTGCACAAATCTATCATAGCGTTAGATGATGTCCCTCTCAGCCATATTCATTTACAATATTAGCTGATTATCTTGAAACTTAACGATTGTTTACCCGGCGAACATGAAGCGATCATGGAAGGAACGAACTTATGTATAAAAACATTGATTTTTAAAATGGCTTAGCTCTCATGCACAATAAGGTAAATAAATGAAAATTCTTTGTGCAACAAAAGATCGCCAATGATATAAGGCACCCGCAGGCCGATCTGCAATATTTTCTAATCTGGCGATGCGTTATCGGCTTATGTATGCAACAATAAACTGTCCCATGCTGCAATTATTTTCCACTCACCAAGCCTTGGGTCAAGTGAATTAGTGAATGAACCAACCGACTAAGCAGATGACTGGTACGTAACGAGTACACAGCAGGTGGTCTTATCGATTGTATTGATTCGTTGGGACGAAAGCTATTTTCTCTCTGCCAGGCCTACTTGGAAATGCCCGTAATGCTGCTTGACGAAGGTGGAAACTACCAAAGAGGTGCGATCACCACCCTGCATTTTTACCTTTGCATAATGGCACGTTAGTCGGATGAGGTCGGCCTAAAAAATCTCTAACCTGCGGCGATACGTATTTAAACATCGAGTGGGTTTTGTGGTTGTTGCTGGTTGTAACACTGAACATCTGGCATGCTGTGGTGGCTCAGATGAGAGGACAGTAAACTGAAGATTTAAATGTCCTGCTTTGAGCCCGAGTAGCGGCAAATTCACGATTGCACTCTTGCTACCCATATATCCCTTTCCATTCGCCTCTACGCATGCGGATATGCTGGGAATCGAGCCATCGTGAGGGCGATTAGAGCAAAATCAAAAGGTTAGTCATGACGTCTGCGTGGAGAGCAACAAACGCTACTACGACGCAGATGAGAATTAAGCTCACGCAAAAATATCCATTGAAATATAATTCTTCGCCTTCATCATTTGGCTACTGCATGTCAATCAACAGAGGCTGAGGTGTCTGCATAAATTAATGGACAACGAAACGGATTATCAAATCACTACGTGTTACCTTAGTGGCAAACAAATAAATTGCCAAGTTGTGAAAATATTTAGACAGTTATGACTAGCGCAAAGACAATAAGGGCACTTTTTATATTGTCACAGGAAGTAGCTGCAGCGAAATTGTTTTGTTTGAACAAAATTGAATAATTAATTCTTAAGTGCTTCCTTTAGAACTGCATCCTAAGAAGCGTCCGCCACTTTGAGAGAGCAATTTTCTGCAAATCAACTCGCCTGCGCTCCAAAAATAAAGAACATCTGTTAATATAAGAAGCCATGACCTTTACATGCTTCCATACCCACAAACGGCGAGCATATTAATGGCCAAGAAGACACCTTACTAATACTAATTAAGTAGCACAACCTGTGGTCTGAACCTGCATAAGTTGATTTGAATAATCAAGTAGCAAAGCAAGTCCTTGTTTCTCTAACTGTGTCATTTTGCCACCGATCTAACCAAAGCACCGGCTTCAAACGTCGACATAACAGAACCGTTTAGATCCGAGTCTGTCTGTCGATGCTGGAGAGTGAAAATCGATGACGTAATCAGCGATAGCTTTACGATCACGGCACGGCTTGCGCAAAGATCACTCAGGATTTGATTTTGAGTTTTTTTGCCTTTATAAATGTGTGATGTGGGTGAGTGTATATGCTCCAAATTTAGGGCAATAAGCAACCAAATCGCTCTGATCTTCACTCGAGAACTTTACGACGAAGGGTTGAGCATCTGAACATGTGCGATTTCAAATCAAAGACTTTGCCGTTAAGGCAACATTTATATGTTTTGTCGAAACTCACCTTGCTGCATACACAGCAATTGTCTGCTTTAGAAGTTTACCGATATTAGGTGTAGTATAAAGCCGAAGAAAAGAAAAACAAGTACCAAGTACCAAAATCTTAAAATAACATGAACGCCCAAGAGCGAGTCTTTTAGGAGCGAGAGCGCATTCTCACAGCTGCACGGTGCTAAAACCCATCCAGTATAGACGTTCGGTGGAGTGTGGAGTTTGTATTCGCCAGAGTGTCAATCTCAACATCTTATGCAAGGCCTTGTTACCAGGCAACTAGGGGTCTTCGTAAACTCTGCATCACACATATGCATTCGGTATGCACTGATAGCATTTATTCTCTAAATATTGGAGAAATGGGCTGGCGAGTTAACATTAAAGTGGACTAATATGGATCAAAACTAATCAAAACTTTACTCTCATTTGATTTTTTGATTGACAAAGTAGTAGAGCAATGCATCCACTCTAATGTTCAGGTCTTATGAAATATGATCGCCTTCATTTTTACTCTTGCAGTACAAAAACCATTAGACCTGCCTTAATTTTTAACTACTTTAACTTCCTACTTTTATATTGGTTAATAAAATAACCGATAAGTGACAAAAATAACGCCTAGCCTTCTAGCCATTCATTCGCCTAGCAGTATTTCCAACGTGTTTTCCTGTTTCAAAGTGTTTCTTATTCATAAAAATACGTCTTCTTTTCTTCAAATACTAATGGCTATCCGTTTTGCATCTATAAATACTTCTATGCAAAGTATGGAATTTCCAGCCGACGTTAGGATTTTATTAGCGAACAGAAAATGAGTTGATTAGCTCTGCTATGTTCTCACTCATGAGCCTGGGTCAAAGGCCACCTAGATTGATATTTTATCCCAGAGTTACGACTATGCAAATTGATAACTTGACAGAATCTATGAAATAACCTTATACATTTGAGTAGAGCTCAGTCAAACGTGATGCAAACTGCACTTATTCACTAATTTTTGTTAAGCGTGATATCTGCTTAAAGTTAATGAACAAGAAGGGATGAATCACGACTGATGTGACGTTG
>JADWOT020000007.1:8773255-8905255 GCA_036345935.2 Taenia hydatigena
TTACAACTATTCAGTATTCATCAAGTGGGTAGGTTACAGCGGCAATATAATCTCTAAGCCTACATACACACATGGAAGAATGCACAGCGCATATATGATTATTTTGTGATAAATCACAATGGATCCTGTAAAATTGAAAGCGCAGATTGTTGTTGAAGAATTGTAAATAGTGCAAACGAGAATCGCACACAAAATATCAGTACATGATGGTGCGGGGAGAAATAAATATAGCATTTAATGGCACGCCATAAGTATTTTCCATAAAAATCCCATCTAAATAGTCTATTTAGGGCAACATCGACCGGCAAAGTCATTACATTTGAAATTTTTAATCATCTTGCCTACGAAGATCGAAGTCGACCAACAGAAAACACCAAATAATTACACTAGTGTGTACCAAATACCTATGTAAAATGTACTAGAAATTTGTAGACCAGGGCACCACATCGGTTATCGTCAAAGTACCAATTTTTGCAGCGCATCCTACAAAACTGTAGGAATGACAAAAATTGGCTTCAATGAACGGCAGTGTACTTGGTGGACCAAGCATTGAAGAGCACCACAGGAAGGCTGATGTAGGCAGCATTTATTAACGACATAATGGAGGAACAGAGAACTTAATGAAGTAGGACAAGAAGAAAAGTTGAGGAGTGGAACCACTAATAATAACAAAAAGCACTAATCCATGCAAAAGAAGAGGAAGGAAAAGAGAGAAGCTGCAAATGTGTGTACGACGAAAGTTGAACAGGAGGTTGTAATGGAACTGTCAGTAGACGAAGGAGAAGCAGCAGAGGACGTGGCTGTCCTAGTGATAGTGGCAGTGAACTCTGTTCCATTAAACGCAGCGGTATTTGGCAAGTGGTTTTTACTGATGGCATTGTGGGCGAAGTCGAAGTAGTGATGCTGTGGAGTAGCTTCAAGTATCGGTTGTCGGTGCTATCGCGTCTTATTTGGCACCAATCGTTAGGGAGGCTGTTTTATTGAGCGCTGCAGTATTTTGCGTATAGTTTCGTGTTGGTAATGTTGTATTTGGAACCAACATTGCATTCTTTGGTGCTGTCGTGACGGGAGTAGAGACATTTGTGGATTTATCTGTTCCGTTGAACGCTACAGCAGTGCGCGATTCGGTTTCTGCCGCCAAGAATGAGGTGAGCAATAGCAAGAGGAGGCCTTTGAAAGTCTTCATGTGTTGATTGACCATTAATGCCTCCGCCAGGTATCTGCTAGCTTTTATAGTAGCTAACGGTGTGTGGGTGTCGCTTCTGCGAATTTTGGTTGGCTGCACCTATTACATGACCCTGCCTTCGTGGCATGAATATCCTCTGATTAGCTTTAAATAAATTTTGAAATAAGAGCAAGATTTGTTAATCTTTACCCCTTAGCTGATTTTTTTCTCTTATCCACGCCGTCAGTAATCAATTTGCTCTGTATATTGCGAATACATCTTATTTTTAGATTGATTTTGCATTTTAGCTCCTAGGTTATTCGTTGTAGTCTTGGACAAAATATTTTTATTGCAAAGGTAACTTCAATTTCGCCAGACCAATGAGAAGCGCTAATATTTTTAAATTGTTACTCTGTATTTCGGGTTCGTTCATCTAGCCTCATCGCATGTGTAACACAATTACATCATGCAAAGCGTGATGACAACATTGAACTGTACCCAGGTAATTAAGGCCCAGAATTTGTTGCCTGTTTACTAGTTGATTAAAACCAGTATCTAGTAGCGGTAGTTAGTAATGATGAAGCATTGCAAGCAGACCCCAATTAATGAGCTGCTAAAGCATTCATTCGCAAAGTAATGCATTTTAAGCATCAGGACACATTTTTATCCACTGCGAGACCGCATGACCGAATAGCTTCATCTCCGCATTCACATTCACAATCACACATTTCACCATGGCATTAATGGAAGGGACATTCGGTACCGATTAGACAAAAAAGTAAGATTAGCTCCATTTTTTAATCAGGAGCCCCGAAAACCCATAGATTCACGGGCCTATTCACTGCCTACATTAAGAATACATTCTTTTGATTTCGACGTGAGCGTTGGGTAAAAGTTCGGCGTTATTTTGTAAAAAATTCCACCACATCGCATTTCAGCTAGAAGTCTTGAGATCAAATTCATTTAGCACTATCAATCTGATCTATGAAATTGCCTTTTAACCGAGCAATACCCTCGCCATTGAGAAAGCACAAACAGTCTGCATGGGAAGAAATTAGGAAATCTTTAGTTGTACCCCAAGGATGCGGAAAGCAAAGAAGCGATTCGTAAGCATGATCAGTTAGGTAACAAAGAGCACTAGAAGCGATGCTTGTGGATGTATTTGCTCTAGTGGCAATTTGTTTCAGAGGCATTTACAACAACTGCATTTCGGCTCAGGTTTAATGCAGTGTTGATGCAAAAATTGTGTTTCTGACGTAGTGTTAACTGCGAGACTTAACTTTGACAAGGTAATCCGCTAAAATAGGAATAAAGAAGCAGGCAACCACCTTGCTGACATCAAGGAAGTAATCGTTTAAAATATTCTTCCCTATGAAAATGGACCAGAAGAATGGCGCTGAACAAGGCCATGTAAATGGATGGACACAGCTTGGAACGCACTTAGTAAAACGAAAATCGAGACTGTGCACAATTCAATTATGGCCTTAACGCAAACGCGTAGCACACGAGTCGCCTACGTTTTATGATTCCCAGAATGATAATTTTATAAATGGAAAAGCATACCAGCATTAATGCATGGTGACACAAAGTGGGTCTCAGAATTTGTGACTGGCTTTATTGGCCAACGGGCACTCACATCTCAGTGCCTAATTTACACAATAAAGCCTCCTTAACATCTCAATGAACATCCTTCAGAAGTGCTTTGTCAATTTTATCATGACTTGTGTGGCAGGATTATGTGAAGCTAATTGCATCAAATGGGCTCGATTCAATCAATGCTTCAAAAACCCATCAAAGCCAAAGCATTACATGCCGCTTTCGAGAACATTCTTCATGCTCACTTCTTTGATGTCAGTGAGATGGTTGCTTACTGCTTTTATCCTGTTTTTCTTTGATAATTTCGCTGAAGTCAAGTCGTGCATTCAATTCCACGTCTGAAACACAATTTTCGTATTAGCACTGTATCGATCATGAAAGCGTTAGTCGTCTCGTCTGAGATTCTACTCAGCTTTTTACACTCACCATGCGTTCGTGCCAAAACCCATTTTACCTGGCACAATAAGTTGGCAATGTTAACGTTAACTTGACTAGAATTACTACTTGCTAACACCATTTTCACTGACACAAATTTTGATTCCAAGTGTCTCGTTTAAATAAACGAAAAGTTGGCGCATTGCCAGAAATGAGGATGGTGGTCAACTCGTCATGAGTTGCATTATGCTGCTCTACGCCTATAAAACATTAAATAATGTGGGGATTTCGCACGGGCGTAACGATCAATGCTCGTGTTATTGGTGATAGTACTGTCGAAAGATGGAAAGAGCGCATGGCATCTGCCTTATGGGTAGCGGATCTTCTATATGGGCGCTGATAATCTGTCGGTCATCGGTGTTGCATAGTGAGGATAACCTCCAACTAAGCGCAACCAAATAAGCGCTCTTGCTTGTCCATTTGGCTTGATTGAAATTCATGGAACGGAAAGTAGATAATTTTGAGGTGGGTTTCCGCCAGTCAGTTACGGTGCAAGAATTCAAACAAAAAATATTTGCTTAAGTAAACGCAGAGTACGAATTTCTACATCCCACTATTTCAGGAGCGCTCAAACAGTCTTTCGACTAAGAATTGCTTTGTAGATGAGAAAAGCCGAGTGAATAACTGCAATGTTTGCAAATAGTGAGATAAGGAGCGATGCGGAGGCGATCATTCATGGTAATGATTTCCGGAAAGTCCTCATTTCAAAATTATGGTAAAATTTTTTCCTTTGGTCCCTTCCTAGGAAATATAGATGGCAACGGAAATAGGTAAGTGGTCAACTAATGTAATGCAGACGAATGATTGAGACATAAGTCATGAACCCGACGATAAGTGGGTCGCAACATCGGCAAGACCTTCAATATTGGCAGGAAATCACAAACAAATCCAAAGGCTAATTTGTTCATCTGAGTTTCTTAAACAAGCTGATGTCGCTTGAATGTTTTTGGCGCTTTCATATCAAAGTATGCACTTTTAAGGAACACCTGTGCAGACAGGAATCTTTCTAAGAGAACCGTTTCTCGACTGCACTAAGTATTATGTTTGCTTCAGTCTGGATCGCGAACTTTGGCGTAAACTGCTTTTCAAGACGTACACATGTGGATTACATTGCCTTGAAAACCAACCACAATTTGATCTTTTACTCACGGCTTCCAAACACGTGTTCAGATGCAGTATCATTTAATGCAGCATTCAAAAATGCTAGCCGACAATCTCCTCTCTTCTCTGCTAAAACGCAAATGCTGACTATATTCGACAATGGATAACCCATTAGTAAATACACAATGGCTAACCACAAATAAATTTTACAAACCTTGATTAAATGAAAGACTATTAATTTAACGGACGAAATCGATCAAGCTCCCTTCAAGCCAGATAATGGGAAGCCAACTAAATCCTCAATGCTGCATGGACAAGTCTGCCATCGTCGTCGAACAAAATTTTCTTCGTCTTGGGTGGCAATTTAATGGGTGCTACGTATTACACAAGCACTGCATCTTCGCAATCATCACCATCTCTCACTACAATTGCAACTACTATGCCAAGATTCCCAAAAAAACTAGGATTACATCTACTTTCCTATCCCAACTTCAAAAGCAAGTCTGACCTTATAAAGCTATTTGTAGCTGGAAGATCTAAGCCTTGAATCGGAATAGAATCCGTTCAATGTGATTCGTGTGCCAATAATCTGCTCAGTGCCATTAGATAGAGGCGGCCTTTCGATTAGTTTCGAGCTATGAAAAAAAATTGTGTCAAGATTTGCGTTAACCCATCAATCAATGAAAGCATAAGTCAATAATAGATTGCTACCGCAAAATCTCATCAATGTGATTTATTACAACATAAAAGAATGAAGATTCCTAGATCTCCTGCCATGCAATCAAATTGTGCTCTCTTGATCAAGGAAGCGCTGTCTATTAGACGACTAACTCTTCCATGATCGATACAGTGCTAATGCGAAAATTGTGCTTCAGACGTGGAATTGAATGCACGACTTGACTTCAGCGAAATTATCAAAGAAAAACAGGATAAAAGCAGTAAGCAACCATCTCACTGACATCAAAGAAGTGAGCATGAAGAATGTTCTCGAAAGCGGCATGTAATGCTTTGGCTTTGATGGGTTTTTGAAGCATTGATTGAATCGAGCCCATTTGATGCAATTAGCTTCACATAATCCTGCCACACAAGTCATGATAAAATTGACAAAGCACTTCTGAAGGATGTTCATTGAGATGTTAAGGAGGCTTTATTGTGTAAATTAGGCACTGAGATGTGAGTGCCCGTTGGCCAATAAAGCCAGTCACAAATTCTGAGACCCACTTTGTGTCACCATGCATTAATGCTGGTATGCTTTTCCATTTATAAAATTATCATTCTGGGAATCATAAAACGTAGGCGACTCGTGTGCTACGCGTTTGCGTTAAGGCAATAATTAAATTGTGCACAGCGTCGATTTTCATTTTGTTGCAGTTTTGCTAACTGCGTCTCAAGCTGTGCATTGTCTGTCAATGCCAAAGAAGTGAGGGAACAAGTACTTTTCGGAAAACCGTCCGTCATTTATTTACTCTGTGAATTCGTCTTTCCCAGTAATACATCGCCGTTTTTGACGGCCGAATCGATTCGTGTTGCCTTGGCATTTTGCTTGTGTTTTAAGCGATGACAGTGCTACAGACATGCACGCTTGATTAAGAGCAGTTACAATGCGCATTCCATGATTCTTGCCATCTTGATCAGCTGCACTAAGATATTTATGAATAAATTGCAGTGCGCGCCATTGGAAAGGCCAGTTATCAAGGAATTAGGCTGTTGTGCGGGTTCTTTTTTGACTCTTTATGCAAATATTTATCGGTTAGAATCTGCAAAAATGAGTGGACGCGAATTTGTTGTAGTAACTGTCCTGAAGCAAAGCGCCACCAGACTAAATACCTCTGCGAGTATTGCTCTAGCAACCCTTCGTTTCCTGATTGATCTTACTTGCAAATCTCTTCTATACTATTTGTTTCTTCAGGGCACAACCTAAGATTTCTTGATTTCCTCCCATGCAGACTGCTTGCGTTTGCTTAAATGGAAGGATGTCGCTCAGCTAAAAGGCAATTTCATAGATCAGATATGATGGTACTGAATGAATTGGTCTCAAGACTTTTAACTGAAATGTGAAATTGAAGAAACCTTTACAAAACAGCATCAAAGTTTAACCAGTGCTAACACTAGCATCAAAGGAACGCGTCCTTAATATTGGCAGTGATAAGACACGTAAAACTTTGGTTTTTTTGGGGCCATTGATTGTGGGATGCAACTGGTCTTATTTTTCTTTTATCACCACTACATAATCCTGCCACACATGCCCTAGTGAAGTGTGTGAATGTGAATGCGGAGATAAAGCTGTTCAGCGATATGGTTTTGCAGTGGATAAAACGTACCCTGATATTTAAAACGCAGTAACTTGCGAAATAATGTGCTTACAGCCTATTGATTGGAATCTGCTTGCTATGCTTTACCGCGTTTAACTGCTGTTAGCTAGATGCAGACTTCTGTCGACTAGCAAACAGGTAACGATTTCAGAGTCTTGATTATTTAGCACATTACGATATCGACATCGCGCTTTTCATGATGCAGTTGTGTTATGCGTGCAATGAAGTTAGGTGAATGCACATAAATGCAGATCAATAATTATAAAGGGTTAACGCGACTCACCGACGTAGCGAAATTTAAGTTACCCCTATAAACAAAAAAAGTATTTTGCATAGGACTGAAATGGTTTGCCCAGAAGTCAAAATGCGAAATCTGCTCAATTAAATACAACAAAATTCGCAACAAAGGAGCTTATTCATCACTGATAGCGCAGAGAAGGAAGAGAATCAAAGTTGGCTGAGAAGTAAATCGTAACAAATTTTTATCTTCACTTTAAAATTTTCCCTAAACTTCCACAACTTTTCCTTATTTTGAGGATATCCATGCCGCAAAGGTAGAGCATGAGAAATTGGCTGGAAACATTGTGCATCTAGAAAAACGCGCCTTCTGAGGCATATCACGCAACAGAATAAGAGCATAGTGGCTGCTTTCAATTTAAAGGTTGAGTCCAGCCACCTATTACAGTTAGGAAACTCTACGTCATAAAAGCCAACCAGCAAGGCCAAGCAGTCGATTCTGCTATCGAAAGCTGAGGAACTATACATGAGATCAATCCATAGACGACTAGTAGGCGGCCAAATCTTACGCTCTTACGATAAACTCACCCCCGCTACTATGCGAGGTGAGGGGAGCCGTCCTCTTCTTTTTCCAGCTTACTCCCAAGTGACTCCTAACTCGTTAATACGAGGTTCAGGCAAACTAGAAGGGTGCTTATGCAACTCTTTTCCCACTGAAATGTAGCCGAATCAATAATAAAATCTATAGACTAGCCCAAACGTGCACGAAGGATTGGGGCCGTCCCTCTGCAATTAGGTTATATTTAGCAGGAGAAAGTGTGGTCATGGCAAAAGAGGACACGCTGTTTGAATTCTGCATAGGAAGGAAACCTGGGCGATAAGTTTTATCACAAGCTAGAAAGTAGCTTGGAAAGTGATACCTGGTGCTAACTTCCCTTGTAGTATTAAATCGGTTCTAAAATTATTAAAAAAGGCACGTTGTCCACCCTGCAAAACTCTGCAGCCAACGTGGATGTTCCACGCACTCTTTTCAATGCTGCAACTCTCATTACGATCAAATTAGATAACTTTGAATCACGATTAACTCACATCGCTGATAACGGGAGAGGGAAGCCTCATGGTAATGCGCGGAGCTGTAATAAAGAGACATCTTCGAGCTCACGATAGACACTGTCCAGCCGCCTACCGCTTCGCCGCCTGCAAGGATTAAACCATCTAATTTAGGAGGTATTGGAGCACAAGGTAAAAAACCACAGAAAAAATTAAACTGCGGTAGTCTATGATTGTAGAAAATCGCACGACGCTGCAAAAATAGAGGCGCTTCTCTTACACTACATAAACGATCCATTCGGCTCACTGCATGGATTACAGCAGTTTCCCACGTTGGACTTGAGATTCGGATGGGAAAACGGGAACAGACAGAAAGCAGACGGCATTTATAGTGCCAGCTAAGTTGCATGAATTTCGCGCGACACCCTTTGGAGTCCATAGCGCTGCAGCTTCTTTCCAGCTTCTGACGTAGATTGGCCTAGTTCCAAAACGCTTTCTAACCCACCTTGATCGCATCACTATTTTTAGGTGGATAGCTGAGGGCCCGGGGACCTACTGGAACTAGTGTTGTGTCACCTCCAAGACGAAGGATTGACGCTGAATTCAAGAAAGTTCCGTCTCTTCTCAGGTCCGTTTGACGTGTCAGATATCATAAAAGGCAGCACAATGCAAGGTATCCACCCTGCCTCTATACTGACTTACCATCGTGCACACTTCCATATCCACGGAATAATTCCCGCGACTTCACCTCTATCGTCTGCTGCGCAAGCTAATGAGGGATGAAATGCACACGAAATTAAAGTTAGTGCAGTGTTTGTGAGACAAAGGAGTCTCCTTTTCTAACGTCTAGGCCGGTGCTAATGCCGTTTTAATTGTTTGCATTCGAAGAACCTGATGGGAAATAAAAGCTGGCGCAAATGGATAATTGCAACATCACTGCTGTAGCACGGTTTCTGTGTTCCTCTTGCTATCGCCTCCAGCACATTCTACTCCAGTCATAGCAGCTAATTTACGGTCTACAATAGAGCTAAATATGGACGGCAAATAGAGGACCAGGCAGCATCAAACCTTAAGGATTTTGCGAGTCGCTAAGGCGCAGGCGTTGTTTTACGCTCATTCAACAGAAAGTGGCCTTCTTCCCTGGAAGCTCGTCACTAGCGGTGGCATAAAAATAAGCATTTTCATCACTCTTAAAACACTGCATTCACGCATTATAACGGTATGGTGACTGGAAGCGTAGAAAACAGATTCGAATGTGGATTGCGAGAGACCGCCTGCACACTATCAAAGCGCTAAATTGGCCGTATGATGGTCAGTCTGATGGAATCAAAAGGATAGGGGCCAAGTTTATCCCTTCGCTCTTAGGTCCAATACATCTGCATACCACAATCTTTCTACGTGTGGTCTACATGGGGTTTGTGTGATTGCCTCTGCTATTCGTTCGCCAACTGTATCATCCATCTGATAGCCTTTGATATCACAAAGCTTGATGAATACATCAAACTAGAGGGAATGCACCACAATGATAATAAACACACGTAAGGAGAGTTGAGAAGGATGCATTTCAGGGCTTGTGACAAAGTGGGCGATAAGAGTAATGGATGCATGAGCACTAAAATCTGCAACTTATTATTATTATTTGTATACTATCACCACAGCTGTAGAAACCATCAGATCGCTATGAACTGTGATCTGGATAATTTGCATAAGGTTTTGTTGTCATCGCGTCCAATTCAATTCCACAATCAACATTTCGCTTCACCGCTCATGCGCATAGGATCGCTTAACTCCTTCCTATTTAATTGCACGATAGAATGCTGATCTTTACGTCCAACTTTTTCGAGATGGTATGACAATAAGTGCTGCTGCATGGTAAGAAGTCAATGGAGGCTGAGGAGGTGGAGATTGAGACTGAGGCTATTCGCAGTGAAGAGTCAAAGGCGCGTAGAGTGTGGACAGCACTTCTGAGTTTCGACTTACATTTCAGTGATTAGCGACTAACAAGGCAACATTATCTCAGTCATGCAATAAATCACAAACAATTGCCATTTTTGCTAGTGCGTTGTCTATTGTCCCTTTCCGGAAATCGCTTCTGCCATCCACTTTCTGACGTTGAGTTGCTTTGGTTATTAAATAAGGTTCTCATTAAACCTTGGATGCTAGCAAATGCAAATGCAAAGGCTCTTCCAACTTATAAATTTGGTGCATTTGAAACCTGTCTTGTTCTGTTTATTGAAGCAGAACAAGTGCTAGAACGGCAGAGGTGAATTAATCGAAGGGCTGCAGCAAATTGGTGGCATTTTTTATGATCAGCGGTCTAATTCTGTCTGCGTCTCATCGATCGTTGACCGATTGACCAGCAAATCAATGCTTGTATCGATAAAGCAATCAATGAGCTGCCTATCGTGATGTAGTTACACGTTGTGGGATTTACAAAGTGTACTCAAGCTGCTCACGACATAAACTACCTTGGCCGTTGCAATCGTGACTTCGATCCCAAATCTCCTTGACTCTCTATTCGCCTTTCCAATCTGTTAACCCCTTAGACTCAGGGGAGGGTCCGTGGAGAGACGTCAACATTCCTTCCTGCAGCCAGGTCCACTCAGCCCTCTAATCCGTTTACAAAATCCAAATGCCCACAAAGCATCCACTGCCCATCCTTCGACGTTCACTGCATCCTGGGCCCCAACTCCCATTCGGCACACTCTAGCGATGTGATTAAACACATCCGTAGGTGCCTCCTTATATGCATAGTAGTCTACGGCCTTCATTCAACTTCCACTACTCGCATTTTATCGTCTGCCTTTCTAGTCTCACCGGTGGCATCCGGTCGGTCGGTGGTCTGACCAACCAACACTGGCCAGCGCAATGTGCGACATTGGCGTCTTTGAAGCTGTGAGAAACTACGTCCTGGTGTTCTCGATGACGTGGACGACGGCACGACGACAGCTGCAATCTGAATCAGGCCTTTAACTTATCAAGCATATCAGGTGAGAAAAGGAAGACCGAAGATCAGTGCACTTGTTGAGTCGACGTACTCCTCTCCGACTACGTTAGTATTAATGAACCCTCTAATTCTCTTCCTTCTGCTCCTCCTCCATGTGTGCTATGATGTGATGGCGATTGAGCCTAAGCAGAGAAGCACATGGGAAGGCGATGTCTGCTACCAGGAAACAACCTATAAGGAGGACTGTTGTGCAAAGCCGACACCACCAGACGCTACTGCTAGACACTACGCGACACGTGCCACAGATCGATTCACGCACATGGCAAATGTGAAGACGTCAATCGCACACTCGACTGCCAGATATGCTTACGTACGCGTTGCGAAGCCTTCTACTCCTCATTTTGCTTCTCCGCCTTATCCTCGTTTCCACCACTCGGTTCAGTGCCAGCGTCTTCAGCTCCTTTTGGTTCGTTCTCCTCGCCTCCATTTTCCTTCTCCTTCATCCCCGCTCTCCTTACTCTCGTCATATTAAAAAGTTGCAAAGATGTCAAGGGGCCAAAGCAGATAGAAATCGCAGAAATTAGGGGTAAGTTGTACTACCATCCCTTCCTCCTCTTCCCACGTCTACTTCTGCTCCTCTTCTTCCTCCCTCTGATCCATCTTGCCCCTTTTCTTCCCTACTAGGTTTGCATGCGTTAATTCAACATTGTACTCACTAGTATTCCAGAGCATTTCCCCACATATCAAGACTTAAAGCGAGGATTAAATGCTTAAATTGTGCCTTTAGGCAGAAATACGTGGTCGATTTTTTTTCATTCAGCTGCATGGCTACAGGAGTGAGTGGATGAAGGTATTATGGAGTAGTGGGAAGCGAGAACGAAAGGACTGAAGAAGAGAGGTCTACAGCACTACACATAGACATACAGCAATAACATTTCGCCAACCCTCTTCCCTAACATCCCGTCTTTCCTGCTCTCGGCCCTTTTTCTCTTCTCTCCTCACCTACCCATTCATTTGTCCACTTCAGTTGAACAAGCGAGATACTTCGCCACCATCAGAGAGGTGCAAACACCACCCTTGTCTTCTCTGGTGCGAAGGAAGAAATCGCGTAGATACGTACTTAGGGAGAGCCATCAGGAAGTCACCTTTGTCAGCTCCATAGCAGCCTTTAGGAGTAAGTCGCTAATTCCTTTCATGCAGGTATGCCTTGTACCGCTTTGCTCATCTCATTTCTTATGTCTGCCTCGCACGTGATTGCGAATTGCCTAATCGGCAGCAGGAGTAGGGGCAGAATCAGGAGCAGATGTAGTGAAACAGAAGCAGTGTAGCACGTTAGGCTAAACTATACTTAACTAGGCCGGACTGTACTGGACTAATTCAAATACGAGTAGAGTAGAGCAGCCACGTATGCCTGAACAGTACAGTCAGGTGTGGAAAGGAGTGAGAATGGTTGGGATGGAAGAGGATAGGTAGGTAGCGGTACTCATGACCTACCGTTCAAATCAACCTTAACTCCTCCCCATTTGTCACGTCGAATCAGCCTAACGCAACTGCAGGCTGCATGCAATGAGGTCTTTCTCTTCTACCTGGCAGATATTAGGGACAAAAGTACACACGCAGCAACAAGGTCCGGCGACGTCTTCGAGATGGTGGAGCGGGAACCCTCATGCCTCCTTCTCATCTCACATTGCCCTCTTCAATCCATTTTCGGTGGGTCACTTCTTCTTGTCTGCATTCCACTTCACTGCATATGCTCTTTAGCACTGCGTTTTTCCTTATGCCTTAGTGCTTACACTTCATTTATTCAAATCAGAGAAAAGGGAGGAAAGAGTGCTGCCTACATATCATCTTCTTACAGTCCTACGTGTTTCCATTTCAGTGACGCCAGGACGCCTCACCCGGCCGGCTACTCCCCGTTTCTGTCACGTTCTCCCTTCCCGGACCCACAGTCTCTTCTCCTCTTCCTCCTCCTCCTCCAACTCCATCATTTGCCAACGTCCTTTAAGTAATTTCCTCTTCTCTCTCCACTTTCTTTATCCCTCATCATACTATGCTAAGTGGTAATGTTGATGAGAGGAGTTATGCTCAGTAGACTACACTAGACTTAAGCAATGTCTGAATTCCGCTTTAACTTAGCTAACATTGCCGTATCCCCTTCATTCCCATCTTCCATCTTTTTTTCTGTAGTTTGTTTTATTCCACGCCATCTCAGTTCTGCCGCCTCGTCGGCCTCCTCATCCCACCCCTTCTCCTTCACCAGTTATGCTCTTGAGAGCGAAGGTAAGTGCCTCCAACCTGTTTTCTACTTCGTATTGCATAGTTCGGCTCATACCCCTCCTTTCCATCCCATTTCCCACATTCTCTTCTACCTTGTAGGGAGTCACTCTACCTGGTGGTCCATAATAACGGGTAAGAAGGTGCACTTCTCTCCCTGCTCCTTCATCTCTACACTTTTCGCCCTCTCTGTCCCACTGTGTGTATGCCGTTGTCCACTTCCTTCCTTTGTCCTTCCAGATCGTTGTCCTGATCAGTGTGGCACGGAAACAGGTAAGAACATGTGTTTGTTTGTATGCGCACGCGCGTGTGTTTGTGTGTGTAGGCCTGTCGGCACAGTTTGTCCATCTTCCTCCCTGTACACGACTTTGCAGACGGCCAGGTAGATAGTTGTATCCTGGGCCCAGTAAGCTCTCCTTTGACCATTCATTTGTTGTCTGGTTTGTTGGCAGGTTGGTTGGTTTTAACTTCTCACTTCTTCACCCACCTATTTCGCGTTATTTGCCTCCTGCTTCTTCTGTCTGTGCCTTCTGTCCTATCTCATCATCATTCTATCTTTTCTCCTTTTTTCAGATTGAAGAAGACATATCGCGGTGGAAAGAAAGCAGCGACGATAAAAATATGAACAACATTGTGCATGGAGGTGGTCCAAACCGTCACAGATGGTTGCGGCGATTAGCCAACCATGTGCCGAGGATATCGAACTGTCTGCGTTTACACGAGGGAAAATGACTTACCAAAAGAAGTGGTGCTATGAAGCGGCCCCCGAATCCGGTAATCTGCGGTTGTGGGAGTCGCAACTGCGCAGTTCTTGACATTAGACACTGAACATTTTAGGGACTTCTGCCCCACCCATCTCCAATTTCTCCATGTACTTACACCAAGCCTTCCCCTCTTCTATCCTCCCTTTTCCTTAGTAGAAGTGTTTTTCATCCAACTGCGTCTTCTTTGGCACTGCATTATGCGCGTTCCATTAGTAAATGCCATCCACCTCAATGGACATACTTAACCTCTCGTGTCGCAGTCCTTCACTGTGGTTGGAGCAGTAGCCTCGCAGATCGAGCAAGCCCTGGTTTTCTGCAAGAAGGTGGTGGGCGCTGAACCATTGCTTCTCGGTGGTTGTGTCATTGTGAGTGGCGAATGCCGGTGTGATTGATGGGACGATTTTTCGCTCAGTATGAATTGAACGCTTGGACGAGTGGGCATGTCCGATAAGTTCGGTAGTCCAAATAGTTGGAGAAGCAGATTGTCCGCGAGGGAAGGCAGGGCAAGCGGAGTGTCGATCAGGCCTCTCCTCTACCCCAAGACTAGACCCATTCCTAGGCTACCAGTGCCCCATCCTCTGTGTGTGTCAATAGAGAACGCGCTGGCAGACACTTCTTTCGCCTAAGAGATTTCACTGGCTGAATTCCGCAGAGTCCACTCGACTGTGGATCACGTAACACTTCGAAGCTCTACCGCATGCACATGGATCGGGGTTGCGTGGTAATGCCAGGCTAATTCGAGACACTTGACAGTTATTCAGACAAATTATTTTGCAACACTTCGCTATTTGCCTAAATTCCGGCTCCTGTTGCGGGCACTTGGTTGGCTGTTTTGTCATCACTAGGCAAACTGGCCTCTAGGTCCTGTCAGTACCTCGAATTCTCCTTCTGGTCACCGAATAAATGTATTTCCTTCATGTGTTATATCTGCTTTCCTCTCTGAGGAAGCCTCGGGGATCTATGACTTGGTTAACTGATTGCATGATCCAAAACTTGCTAAAACGATGCAAAGGTTGTAATAAACATTTAATGTTCTAGCTTGACAGTTTATTTCCTTTATAGTAGTTATAGTGTAAGCAAGAGTTTCGTTGGCAAGGGAGAAAAGAAGACATAATTTTATTTATCTTATTCTCCATCGTGTTAATATCCAAGACGTGTGCATCCAATTCCACTGAGGGCATATCCGGACTAGACCTCGAACGTATTTGATTGGAGGAGAATATATTGCAGGTCACAACAAGTGCATTTAAAAACAACAAAGCCGTTCATGCGAAAATTAGAAGCAAAATACTCGCAATGCTTTACTTCCGATTAGGTAAAATGTGTGACGTTAAACTTTCCCACATAGGCAATGCAAATCGGCAGCCGCAAACACGTTAGCTTCTAAGCAGCAAATGATTTTAACAAACTTAAAAGCATCGCCTTTTTGTTGCTGTAATGTTAAATGATATTCATACTTAAAGGTTGTTGCCACTTAAAATGTGCAACCATTCCGTTGCGTCATATATGTGTGACGCGGGTCATTCATTAGGCAAAGACGACCAGTTGTGCCGACTTGAACCTCAGACGCATTAAATACGATCAACATGAGCGAACAAAGGCGTGTTAACTTTAGTAGAATAGTGATGGTAGCCTGAATCCAACTTGCGGTTTGGCAGCCGTGGGCTGGTCACTGGGAGGCACGCCTCAGCATTCCAATGCAAGATCACCTAACTCGCTGATGGCTGTATTTTGGTGCCAGTAGCACAACTAGAAGTCAAGATTAGTGAGCACTCAGCTTTTCTTGTCTTAAAGGAATCGGTTATGATCTTTGCAGTGGCTCTGCAGAGAAGGTGGTTGAAGCGAACAGGGCTTGATGGGAGGTCGCACTGGCGTCTAATTCCCGCATCATCACATCTTTGCTTAATTGAAGTCAGGCAATTTAGAACAAAAAAAATTATAAAAAAATGAATTGGCAGTGAGGAGCTGTTAGCAAAGTAGTGCGTTGTTGAAGTCGCAGCAGAAGTAGTCGAGTTGCCTGAGGAGGCGACCGTGATCTACATAAAAGTTACCGTCTCCATTCACCTTAAATGGTACCTGCTTGGTAGTTCAAACCTTATGAGGTTGATTATTTGAGTATGACATCACCGACTAATTTACTTCAGTATGTGTTTGAGTGGTTGAGCCCTCACCATTCGCCTAAACAGATGCTCATACCACTACACAGAGGAGTATACAAAAGGAGTCTCAGCGGGTGCCCTAATGGTTGACAGCTGACCAAGGAAGAAAGTCTACTTGATAACGTGCGTTAACAACGATCTCTGACCTTGTAAAAAGTTGTCATCCCTGATTAAAATCGCCTTGGGTTTTAGGTTATGCAGGCATCCTAATCGTCTTTAGGAACTTCGTAACCGTTTAGCTGCTTGCGCTTCTGTTCGCGGTGGAGGCAGATCTATATTTGCAAACTTTTGACCTCCAAATATCAGATGTTTTGTTTTAATGAATGGGCAATGTTCTCCTTTTCTGCCACAATTTTAATCAGTCTTTAACGTTAGCGGTTGTTGTCACTTAAAATGGACAATTACTCAATTGTTTCACATCTATGTGACATGGACATTTATCAGGCAAGATCGATCGGTCATGCTGCCTCGTGCCACAGATGCATGACATCAGCTCAAGATAAGCAAACGAAGACTCAGTTTACGGTGTAGCGACTAAGGAGTGGTCGCAGGGAAGCACACTGTCTTATACAAATGCGAGGTCAAATGTTTCTTTGCAGCCTGTATTTACGCCCTATTGGAACAGCTGTGAGACGAGATCAGTGGGCACAGATCCTCTGTGCCTCTGCAGGGAGGTCGGGTGGAATATATGTGGCTAGGCAGGGTATTGCATTGCCTTCCATATCTTAAATTAACGCATCTTTGATTGGATGAGAACAAGGCTAATATAAACCATGCATAAGGGATCATCTAAGTACGCCTTCTGCGACTTATTAGTTCTACAAATGGAAGGAGGAGTGGTTAAATGACCGTGTGTGTGATTACATGCCTTAGAAGCGAATGACTTAGTCTACGTGTTAAAGTTTTCTTTAGACCCATGAGGGCCTAAAAATTTCAGTAGCCACACGAAGGCTTCACTCTAAAAATAGATGGTCGGGACATCTTGATTATTTCCTCTAAACGCCGCTATTGCAGCCGTCCATAATCTGTCTATCCAACTACACCAATTAACCTTTTGGCCTCTTATTTAGTTTAGTTTGATCAAAGTGTTATGTTAAAAACAAGGTCGTGGGTGGGGAAAATAGACCACTCCAGCAGCATTCTACTGAGTGAAGGTGTTCTTCGTGAAGAACAAGACTAAGTTTACTGCTTTCTGTGTCAGGTTTTTATAAATTTGTGTTCACTGTAACCCACTATTGGCATATACTCCGCCAGTATCACATGTTATATCCTGATTTTCTCACTTGAACTCGTATGTCACACATGCGTGACGTGCAGAACAAATTCAGTATTTGATTGCTGGCGATGATACTGCCACGCACGTAAGCATCATGTAAAGTATTGCTGAGTAAATATGGTAGATGCTTGCTAGAGATTGTTAACGACTCTTCTATGCTGTGGTAAATGATGGTGTAGTGATTTGAATTTGAAAGTGCGGAAAAGATGGAATGAAACATGTTTGGCAATGCAAAGGTGCCCATTGGCAGAGTGGAATATGGCATGTGCATTAGCAAACAGCAACATTTAATATCTGTGGGAATGATCAACTACTGATTAGGTATTCGGTCACGATTTTCCGAGTGCATATCAACTTGCGATTCAACTTCATTTTCACTTAACAATCCAATAGCAGTTAACACGACGTTGGGTTTCTGATACCAGTACAAGTAGAAGTGAGCCTTTACGGCCGAACGCGCACACCACTCAAAATGTTAGCTAAATCGCATTGAAAATGTTTTAGTTTCTTCTTTAGTGAACTGCCGGTTCTGTTATCGAACGGGCTACCTTTTCATGCAAACCCCTTTCCAAACTTAGCCAATTTGCGAAGCACAAGAATTGCATCACTTCAGCAGCCAGGCCTCCAACCCATTTGCAGTACTTGTGCCCTTCATTCGCATCACCTGTTTCAAAATTGGTTATTGGGGTCGTTTTAGTTCTAGGCTACGAATCGCAGTAGTTACGAGGCTTCGATGGTGATGCGCCATGTGTCTGCAACATTCCATCTTAAGCTGTGATCAACGCAATTGCCTCCCTATCCTTCGGGAGCTGATTGAAATGCTTTTGAATCGCATTTAATTGTAGCCAACGCCATGTTGGTGCGTAAACCGAGGGTGGAATTGCAACCGGGCTTGCAGTCGAATTGGCATTCCTTTCCATGCCATCCTTACTCACGAACCTCAAAAGGCTCTAAATGCTTCCTATTGACAAGAAACAAGTAGCGCGGAGCAACAAATTCAAATAATAAAAATTTTATGAATTAATATCAGAATGTGGACTGAATTGAGCATTGATATAAAGCGATGCGATGCATAAATCCCGACGAGATGAACATTATCACACGTAAGATAAACGCGCTGGGATCAGTTCGACAGTAACCAAGTCAACAAATAATTGAAGCTCGACTGACAATCAAGAAGAAGTAACAAGATATTTAGTTGTCAAGGCAAACTGGCAGTCTCCCGCAGTTCACAGTCTGCGGTTTTGATGGACCCACACACAAAGCAGTCACGAGTAATTTTGACCCAGTGATTAAATTATGGAATGTGATTGGATAGCAGGCTGACAAATATTGACGGTGATTGATACGGTATGCTTAGTAAAAATGCATTAATTCTAAAGGCGTCACCTCCCTTATCACGTTTGTACAACAATGAGTAAATGTTGCCATGGAAAAACTGTCATCGAAAAATAGCTAGAGCTGGGAGACTTCTAAAAGTTTCTCTCAGTATCATTTTTAATGTGGTGACATTTCGCAGCTGCGCGTAATTCGGACTAGCAATCACTTAACTAATGTGTCGAATCGGTGTCCAGTTAGGGAGGCTGGAGGTGAAGGAAGGATAAAGTTGCCTTGTGTCCTTCGAGAAGCACGTGTCTCGGCACCACAACGATGGCATCGAGGCATTTCTGTCTCCCAGCACGATCGACTAGAAAGGACGCCTTACTATTCCCCTGGCTATCTTACATCAACTTAAGAATTTTGTTTTAAACGATATTCTCTTATCGCACCCAAAATCAGCTCTCTTTGACATATGTCTCATGATTCAAATCCATAAATCTTCTTTTTTCCGGCGTCAGTTACTTATAATACTGTACGCTTTTTGAATACACTCAATCGGAGCAACGATGCCATGTGGTAAGCTGAAAGACGCGCAAAGGAGTAACAACTAAGGTTGCAAGCGTCGCTGCAATTTAAGCTTCAGGTTGCTTCCCATCATTACGCTTGTCTTAATCCGACTCAAAGCCATGGCGTATCGTTTAGCACCCATCAAACATGGTGCAGAATATAATGAGCACAATGCAAAGTGGATTGTCTCTGCTACCGCCTCCTTCGACATTTCTAACGCTGTGTTTTACCGTTTAGCAAGCATCTATTGACTTGGTACATGGCACTCACCCGCAATCTTAAACGTCATCTTCCACTGAAGTCTTCACCCACAAGGCCAACCTAATCTACCCACACTAAAAATGAGGTACTCACATATCTTTCCATTTATTAGCTCACACACTGATTCGAAAGCCACAGCAGATGGGATGGAGGAGACCTGGTAAGGTCGTATCTCAACATACAAACACAGGCTGAGACTGCCCTCAGACGAAGCGCAATGCTTGTGGTAATTAAAGGCGCAGATCACCATCTTCTGTCTCGTATAATGATAATTGTTCCATAGGTTAGAGAATCTGCACCACTGCGGTTGCGTCAATTTTTTCCTTACCACTTAATGACCATTGACCGTAAGCTGCAAAGGAAGGTTAACAAGATGTGGTTGGGCACAAGAGAGAGCGGACCTCGTCCCACGCATCGAGTAGATTGTTCATCAGGTAAACTACGCCACTCGACGATACCGTCCTGCTAAACTTTAAGTCGAAATCAATTTCATGCAGAATCAAATCATATCAATTCGTCTACCCACTTCACTCCTCTCCTGCTCCATCTATATCCCCTGTCGCCTATTCAAAAAGTCAACCCACTAAAGGGAGCAGAAAATTCGTAATACCGAAGGCATGCAACGCTTTGAAAGGCACTAACTAATAGGAGTGCATGCTAAAAGTATCCAGTTCATGACAGTAATGTTTGATTTACCCGGCGGATATATCAGGAGAGGATGCTTAGGTGATTGTTACATGGTGCATGAGTAACAATCTACCTAGTGCCATTCAAGTCATTTAAGCATAAGCCAGTTCTAACAACTAAATGCGTATCATGGGAAGTTTATTAACACTCTTTTGCCTCTTATGCAATCACCGATGCTGTATGCCGGTTTATTATCTCATCAATGTATGGAACAACGCATCATCTTCAGGCGGATACTGCTGTTTCTTTGACTGGAACCAAAAAATTACGCAGCGCACTTGGAGTCGTAAGGCGGGAAGTTCTGATCTCGTGGCTTGACGCTGTGGAAAGACCGGCCTTGATGAAGATAAATTGGAAAGTCAGCATCTAATTTAAAGAAATGCATAAACGATCCTCGAACCAAAAATCCATTCCCACGTTATTATCAGAAGGACATTGAGGAGGACCTGCGGATGTTGCAATGAAAAGGTGAAAACAAGCTTGCACATGAATGGCTCGCATGACTGCTTTTCTATCCAGTTCGAATGACGAACCCATCACCGACTTAACGACTGACAGGAAAGAGCGGCGACATCTGCGTCTTTTGACATTTTCGCAGTTGACACTAACGTCAAGTGGGTGAAGCATGCATGCATACGACATAAGAAATCGGCCTACCGTCGAGTTCCAAAACTACCAACCGACCTTCCTATCTTCCCTAGATACTTCTTTTTAAATGTTTAGTAAATTGGCAAAGTAGATCACAAGCTTCTTGAATAATTGATATCGCCGTGGTGGGATTTCATTTCATGATTTTATCAGACGTCACTCTTCATCCTCCCGTCTGCAGTTCGAGTTACACTTTACGGCTCAGTGCTGCCAAAATCACCCCTTGGGTGACGGTCACAACAATTATTCTGATTTGCCTTCTCTTGCTGTCAAACGATCTCTGCAAATGAGTGCGTCCTGCAATGCTGATATGTTCAACTACCGTGAATGCAACACAAGCTTCTCCTCTCGTGTAACTAACTCCATTCGTCTTAAGCATAGTGAACTTGGCTTTCACTTAGGCCTACTACAATACCCACCTTACCGTCCTCCCTAGGCAGACTTATTATCTAAGCTTGCATTTATAGCCTTTGCAAGCCTTCATAGGCAACTCACCTACCAGTTGCCTCTAGGCATGTGTCTAGGTGTTTAAATTCTAGTCCAGGCCACTATCATTAACAGCATATTATCAAAAAACCTTACCTTCTTCATACCCATTTTCATCAGCATTAAACATTTTAGCTACTTCAATAACTAGGCAAGCAAAAATTTGAAGGGGAGCATGGGGCATTGAAGGCATCAAATGTTGAACGCTCCACCTCCTTTAGCTGACTCAAAATTGCTTTTGGTGCCTCTGCTCTCGCGACTTCTAGGAACGATGCGTATCATGCAGAGCAGGATGAATTCTAAATGTAGCCCAGAGTGAGTTTCACCCAAAACGACGTGTCCTGAGACGGTGGTCATTGAGTTGTAGTCAATTCCTCGATTTCTATGAGCATAACAATTTCGTTGAATTATTTTCAACAGGGAATTCTGAGAAACAGCCCACACGGGTACAATCGCAAAGCATAAGTGCAAAGACATAGGCAATCTGCATGCCTTTTCCCCTTTTTCTGCATCCGTGTCATGGGATTAAGTGCGACCGATTCCACGGAGAAAACCAGCAATCCGCAATGATTGGAATAAGATGCACTGCCATTGCGAAATCGCAAATCATGAAGGTCAAGTAGGCACAGTTTGACTGCCTCATCATTAATTCGGCTGCTCACACTTTACTGGGTTACATTAGATGCGCGAATTAGCTTTTAAAAAACGGAAAATCGTGTGTTCAGAGACGTTAAATTTAGAGCAAGGGAATTTCTGGTGGGATTCAACTTATGGGATCACTCTTAGCTGTTTAGCTCCTTGTTTGCCCTTTCAACTGTAAGCAACCGAGAAGCACATAAGCGAAAGATAAAGTGATTCTGCGAGTTAATAACTAAATGCGTAACAAAGTTCAGCACTGCCAAATCATTATTAGACGCACGATGCAAATGAACCCTCGAATTTTAGTCTTTTCACGCAAAAGAGTTGACCACACAGTAAAATTTTGACTACCACAGATGTAGGCAACACAACTTCAAAAAACACGAAGTTAGGTTGGGAGTAACTTTTACTGAACCGGTAAGGAAGACATGGTAATGCAAGATAATCTCGCCATCCCAGGAAAAGCCAGCGGAAATCAAGCAGTCATTTATTTAAAAGAAAGCGCCTTTTCAAAAATGTCTTGGTCTTTAGAAAAAATTCCTGTGGTAAGCGCTGCGCTTTCAACAGTGACCTGTGTTCTGACAAACAATCTACCCCTGCAACCGGATCGTGGTGCAACAATCCAATAAAACCCAGCGAAAGCATCTTACGCAGCCTTATAACCTGCATACACAAGTACACATGTAACTGAACGGCACATTTGCGTGCTCAAATATTCTTGCCGTACCTTATAAGAAGATGCAACGTCGATATCCAAAGTCCACAACTGCGTCGAAATGGGCTAATTATGTTCTACTGCCGTTGGCAAGTCGCTTGGATGCCTACGCATTCAGGCAGCATGATTAGTTCCCATTGTAGGGTCGTTAGTCGCCGAATCAACAGCTTAATAAAAGCACTTACTTAATATTGCTCTAGTTGCCTGCAATTCAGCTTAAAAATTTGCATGTTTTACATTTGCCACATCAACGGGCTTGGAAACTTCCATTTGTGTTCATTAATATAGCCAATCAGGAGTCCAGTCTGATTGTGGTTACGGCCGCGATCACAAGTCGCAAAGCTCATCGGACTTGGTCTTCTTCGAGGAATCGGCGTTTAATCCGACCATTATCAAGCAGTGAATAATCCCACAACAAGTTCTTTACTTTTGGAAAGTCATTCCACATTAAAACACTCAAAAGAACACTCAAAGTTAAATAAAAATCTATGCAAGACCAAGCTCAGTTGCCTTCCCACATGCACCCAAGAGCGTGGGAGGAGATAAAAAGTCGAAAAAAATCAAACGATTTGTCACCACCACAATTTACTTAATTAAAAAGGGCAATGTGTTGCTGACGCACCAGTTCCAAGTACTCTGTGCACTCACAGAGAACTGTGCGATGCTTAAGCTTGAAACAAGTTTCTTTCACGCGATGGTCACAGGGCAATACACGAGGGCACTGTTGTGGCTAGTAATAGTGCACGCCCGCAGCACGATTATATTTGTTTCATGGATGTAGGGGGTACGGTAGCAAGGTTTGGAACAGAGCAAATGCGACTGCATGACTGCGACCAAAATGGCAGCAGATTAAGCGATCCGCAGAAAAAAAGACAAACTCGGCCACGCCTTGGCATATAATCCAGCATTTAATTTAATGGACTGTTTGCCATGTGACATAAGCGAAAAACCTTGTTTGCATTAGAAGTGCAGCTAGCAATTATTATGACTACCTAAACAGACCCTTGTGCTTATACGCAGTGGATGAATGATGCGATGAAAAGGCGAGATAACTGACCATGCTGAGAGACTGCCGCAAATTTGGCCAATAAGAAGACACCTCCCATTGACCGAACGATACGAATCCAATGTGTTATTCATCGCTTGACAATCACAAAGCACCTATGATTCTGTTCTGAATTCACCCACTACATGAATAAAGTGCATGTAACTCTTGTGCATTGCCCTTTAACATTCATCTTGGTAGTTGTCATTGACCAGGTCGTCATAAATAGGCTTAAGCGCGGTAAGTTCTACTCCTTATGTCATGGAGACAAACTTAGCGTATTATCTTCATATTATCTCCGCCGTCTGCTCCACCAAATGCGCCATCTACGGGAACACTCGGAGAAGGGGAAAGTAAAAACCACCTAAGGCCTGGAACGTCAGCGTGCAGTCCACATTTAAGAAAGGATGTATCATTTGCCACATCATGCGTGGCACAACAAATGCTTGCTCAGGATTAGTAACATCACCTGGAGAAATCAGGTATCCGCAGTTCCGACTCCCGAAATCCGAGTGATCAAAGTATAAGATGACATAGTCATAATCACTTAGCCACACCTTTGCGATTGCTCATGTAGTTCGGTGTCATTATCATTATTCGGTGGTTCAAACGTTAGCAGTGGCTGTGCTGGTATTGTTACTAGAGTTGCTCTTTGTTGCGGCAGTAGGTTTTTGGTCATTAACCTCATTTATCACATGTTTTTCTGCAAATCACTGTCTTTATTACCTGTGAGTAGCACAAAAGATAGGTAGTTTTAAGTTTACAAGGATTGTGAGATTACATCTTTTGTCGGGTCCATAGAAATACCAGCAGGTTGGTCTTGGCCTCTGTATGTGACTTGAATGTACTGCTTGACCAATTATAAGGCTTCCAAGTTTCATGCAGTGCTTCATCTGTGATGTGATCAAGCAAATTTATTAACATTTGGATGGAAAAGCATGCACTTTTACAAAGCAAACCTATCGGGGCCATCAGCATGATTGACACTACAGAATTTTGATCGAATAGGCCTTGCGAAGCCATACTGGTAGCTCTCTTAGATAGAGACAGTCAACAAAGACCTAAGACATAAAATACCTAGACAATGCTTGCACCCAGAGTCTATGCAAGGAAGTCTCATTCACCCTTTGTCTAATGTATTGTGTGAGAAAGCAAGTGCGTTCGAATGTGACAGGGGAAATAAAGCATTTGCCCAAACACGATGTCCGAATACATTAGATTCCTGCTCGCTGTGCTGTTAACATAAATGATCAATGCACACGTGCAGTGATTTATCGACGCAGCTGCACATTAAGGTTGATTTCATGCAAAAATGAAAAGTGGCGCCATATCAAGTTGTCGGGAGTTAAGAAAAGATATTGTATGCCAAAGAAAAAGCTGGTGCCTGTATGAAGTGTCGAAGTCGTGTAGTAACTGCGCTTTATTTTTTTTCTACAGAACGAGTCGGTAAGAGTGCCCACTGGTTGCGTTTCCTCAGTCTTTGCCAGCCCTGTATAAATTCTAAAAATTACCAGTAATTTGTCATAATTTAGGAATTCCTAACTTATAAACTGATTGCATTTATCAAGGCCTCCTGCCAGACTTCAGACCATGCGCATTTGCTGCCTCATCAGCTATAATTTTACCGGTAATGTAATCAATTGGTGTACGGTGTTACCGGTTCTGTAGGTGACACATTCCCCTTAGCAATTAATTCTAAACAGGATATCGATAAGTGGCATCAAAGTCGTTGCCACACATGAAAGGAGCAGCTGTGATTCAAGTGGTTGATGAAAGAGACTTACCGACCAATGTCTGGATCACTGGGTATAGCGTGCGTGGTATGGAGTTATGAATATAACCACAGCTATTAGCTGAAATTCAATAACTCATCATGATAATTGGTAAAGCATTTATGATTTCGACAAATAGAAATCGCAAAAGCTGCCACCATGATTGGATCGGCGATGACGCACCGCCAATGGGTCGGATGGGTTGCGAAGGATGGACAGATTCAACGAGCACTGGTCTACTTTGTAGACTTACGTAAACTTGGGAGTTATTTACGTAATGTTTGACTTTTATTGTGGCATCGCTAATATTTGGAAAAGAGGTAGCATTGATTAGCAACACTTTCTGAGACATTAAAATTGAAAACCAGTAATTTTTAACTGGGCATTTTTCCATCCATATAGATGGATAGGAGAATCAGCTGAGAGATTTTGCTCGAACGCATATGCCGGTTCCAGCAAAGGGCAAGTACACTGCCACTAACTATCTCAAGATTGAAGAGGCATAAATAATGCCTGCAAAACGCATGTTGAACTTGCAGGTAGAAGCATCAAAACGGAAGAATTTTGTACAAAAATCGTATATGAAGTTACGAGCACGTGGGAGGGACTAGGGGCTGAGAACGGATTTTGATAGAAATGAGGTCTGGGGAATCGAAGGTCTCAGGCGTCACAATGGTTGAGAGTGGAAGAGCGACTCACCAGGAATCAGTAGTAGATAGTCTGCATGTGTCTTCAAAGCTGTAGTGATAAACACTTTTCATTCTCTCTAGAAAAGGTGACTTTGGAGGAGTTGCTTTGGGTATGGTTGCTGCTTTGTCCATAGTTGAAGGATGCTAGGCTCAAATCCACCTCTGTGAGTCCCACCTTAAGTTGGAATCACCAGATTTGATGAAAAGCGGCAACATTCTGTGAGACAGATAGCAGATTCGCATAACGCTTTCTTCTGTGCCGAAAAGGACAAGTGATGCCTGCAGTCCAAATGACCACTTCTGCTGGCAGCGTCTTGCGTTCATTGCAACACGGAAAGTAACGCAGCAAAATACTTCCTCAAGTGAAGTGCTGGAGCGCAGCTATGTCTGTATCCGATGCTGGAACAGAGGAAGAAACGGCAGATAGATAATAAAAAGGCAGGAGGAGCGACCGAATTGACAGCTAGAGCCTAACTGACTAGTTCTTTGCCATCACCGCAATCGTCAGGCCTGTGTCCAGTGCCGTCATTTATACCGAGACATTGAAGCTAAAGTCGAGGCTGTTCTATCCCAATTCTCTCCTCGGTGCAGCTTTAAAGTTTAAATGCACGCGCAGCATGGTAATTGCCCTCCTCTACCAAACATAATTTGAGGCCTCCTTTCGTTTTGTGTGGCATGTGTGAGAGGGTCAGCTGGCCGCGGCATGGGTATCGATGTAAGCACAGACGATGCCTATAAAAATCACGCAGTAAAACGTAGTCCGTAGGAGAGATAAAAAAGCTAGGGATGGCACAATCCAAGAATACCTGAATCTTGTCTGTGACGGTCACGTGCGTATAAGATCCTTCCTGACGAGAGAAGAATGTTAAATGTTTTCTGCTTTTTTTAGTTGGCCGGTCCTTGAAGAGTATCCTCTTTGAGGTCGCATTGCTCCTCAATTAAGTCTTGATGTCCAAATTAATAACTTATCCCGCTCGATTTGCATAGCAAGAGTACAGAAAGGAGAAGGAAAATTAAAGAGGTTGAACCAGAGCACACAGTATGAAGCGTTTTCCTTTGCTATTAATAAATGCATAAAAGTGAGTCTATAGATGGCCATGATTGTTAGCTGATGAGTTGGAGAAATCGGATACAACAAGCTGAACCCTAATAGGACTTCTCTTTTACCAACTCTTCACACTATACAGTTACATTAGGTAAGAAAAAAACATGAGTTATCATGATGTTTAGAGTGATTGAATTATGTTGAGCTAGTCAACTAGAATATGGTTTCGCACCGATAGAGCGAGAGATTCGTGGATTTATTCCTGGATAGAACGATATAAGATATGAACTAGAGATTCATATTTACTTATGGTGCAATGATAGGGTAATTCAAGGATGAGGACAAGGAAGTGGGGAGTAAAAGCAAGGCTACTGGTACCGGTGCCAGGCGTAAAGTGGATTTGCTAAGCCTCTTCGCTTGTAATCTGAGCCACTGCACCACGCAGCAGGACTTGAAGGGGCTCTCTCTCGCTACGGCAAGGTTATAAGTGTAAATCTGATTCGTGAGCGTGGGAGTGGGAGACCGCGAGGCAGTACCTTCGTGAAAATGAGCACACCGCAAGAAGTGAAGGCTGCTTTGGAGTCCTGTCCTCATCAACTATACGGAAGAAGAATTGTCGCGCAACCAGCATATTTGTGGAGCTCAACGTGGGTCATTGCTGCACATTTTGAGATTTTGCAGCGAATCCAATTAATTTATTTGCCAATTAGCAGAAAGACAGCAACTCCAAATGACGTCGAAATTGGTCATCAGCTGGCTGGCTGCGAAATTTCGTACAATACCAATAACATAGACATCCGGGAGCTCTTTGGTCAATTTGGTGCAATTAAAAACGTGAGGATAACCAACCCGTGCGCAAAGCCTTTGTTGATTTCTCCAATGCAATGGCAATGCTAGCGACTCTTGTCCGCCTTGAGAATGTAACAGTTCGCGTGCCACTGCCAAATGGTTAAGAACAAGGGCGCGTATGCATTTATCGCTTTGCAGCTTTCAAAAATTCTGCTGCTTGCACTGATAGATTGTCATGAATTATTGCTCAAGGGTGTCTTATTTGAAATTCGCACGTGGTGCCTGGTGTCCAGTTACCATTTTGTAGTAAGGGTTGAGGCCTTACTAGTGCTGCGAGTATCAAATTAGCCAGACTAGGGTGTTAATGCTTGTGCTTGCATATTTTAGTAGATTTGGCAAGTTTCGTATCCTCATCGCTTCATGTAATTAACACAGTCCAATTGAAGATAAACGCTAGATATTTGCGAGCAGCTCCAATAACAAAGCCAAAGTGGGTATCAGCTTCACTCAAGATGATGCTTTCTTTGCTATGGTCTCTGTAATTCGCAATTGGACTAATAGAAACTGCCGCGAAGAGTTGGGACCCAAATTCGCATGCAAGCACCGGTGAGTGTTGCGCACTAATTCTTGTGACAGCGATGCAGTGACAAATAAGTTAAGCCGATTGTGTGTGCGAATGTGATACTGTAAGAGTGTGACATGGTGTCAATTTTCTCTAATTAAGTTAAATGCGTTGGAACACACACCCGTCTCCCAATAAGTGGGAAGGGCAAGAGAAAGATTATACAAACTACATATTATCTTCACGCGTTAATGAAATTGATCTATATACTACATTCCAGTATCAGAAATGAACCGAGTTGATAGATTTGATGGCTTTGCTTCTGAACTCTTGGAGTGGTTTTGCAGTCCTATAAAGAACGAAATGGCTAACATCATTGGCCTGCGTTTGCACAACCCGATGCCCATTTTTGCTTCGTGTATGGGATCCGCAAGTCGGTTCAAAGTAGCCATCTGATAGACTTTGAACCCAAGTGCTTTCATGGGAAGAGGTGGGTAATGCATCCGCACTTCTCTGCCACGTGGGTGCCATGGCAAGTAAAGTAATAAAGGATTATTACTGGAGTTTGTGCGTGCATGCAGTATTGGGGAAATGTGTCCTAATATACTTGTTCCAAACCAAACTCAACATGCGCTGAATGCCACGCATATTAGCAAAGAGCTGCAGAAGATCAGTGCACATTTCACTCATGGTAGTTTCAAATGCAGTGTTCCTCGTAATATTTAATAGAAGTGCATTTGATGCCCGTTTTCAGTATCATGATCCTCTGGATTTTGAGACCTTGCAACTGCTGTCATTGGCCTAATTTGATAATACGTAAATATATTGTTTTCTCGGATTCAGTGTTTGCATCATCAGTTGATTTGGTGGTTTCCCATAACACCACCACCTCATGTGGTTTGTGCAGCCCATCGAAATAGGAAAATATCACTTAAAATGCCCAATTTTTTGCACAGTTCTAATGACATATATCAAGTGGGTGATACCCTTTTCCAAAACGGTGCCTTTTATGATTCTGATGCCGAGGACTCGTTTTGGTTCAAAGCACCTTCTCGACAGACTCGGAATCCGACGAAGAAATCGGGTACAAGTGAGTTTTGCGTTCCCATGGTTAAGCTGCAGCACTGTAGTTGCAAATGCTGCAAATCGAATGTGGGGACTGTTTGTAGCGGAGAGCCTATGAGTGTAGCTTAAAACGCATGTTTTCTAATCAACTTAACAGACATTGAGTGTTATACCCATCCTCAAAGGTTTCGAGAGTGCAAAAAATCAAGGCAAAACAAAGCATCTCGTTATGCTGGTTGGAATGGAGGAGTGTAGTGTGTCAACTACTACTAATTAGGCATATCGTAGCTGAGGTGGAAGAAGACGTTAAGACGCTGCTTGCCAGCATCGATAACATGGATGCATGCACTTGTGGAACTCTCAAAAAGGAAGCCGTCCAGGCAACAATATTCTCCGATGCTAAGTACACGACCAGGTTGATTGGTTGAACAGTAAATGACAACCCCAGATCTTCGGATAACAAGAATCGGGTTCCCTTTTTTAAGAATTGTGAATGTCTTGCAGAACTGGGTGCACGTTTTGGACGCCAGCCTTTTGACTGAACTTAGTCCTCCTGCCAAATAGCCAGTCTTCACAGGAGTAATTCGAGAAAAGGAACGCTTTCAATGATTATGTGAAGTGGTTTAACAAACAAAATTTCCGCCAATCATTCAGTTGCCCTTGCAACTGATGATATAGCTTTTAGAGAAGTGCATATCCCTGGTAAGTGCATAATACAAACCATCAAGAACTGGCAAATTAATAACCTGCTTAAAACAGCATCTGTTAGATTCAAGTACACTTGCCTGGACAGAATGTTAAGTAAAAGTGCTGTCGTTCAAAGGGAAGGAGGGATGTTTGCGCTATTAGCACACTGAGGAATACAAGTAAAGATAACACCTTTTGCCATAAGATCTGCTATAAACTAAGTGGAATGGACCAGAGCGTGGTCTTTCAACCTACCTTGGATCAAGGATTTTAATTGAAGCCAAATTAATATTGCTTACGATAAGATCAAATGTTAGGAGTTCAGGTGTAGCATGTGACTACGAAAACATAGATGTCTCAGAACTCGGATGCACTTCCAGTGAATTGGGTAGCCGTTAACTATAGATGCATGATCGCTTGCAGCAGCGTCTGCTGATGCCGCTTGACTCGCGTGGGACCACAATCTCTAACTGCAAGTCCAATGATTTACTGGATTCAGTACTCATTCAATAAGGGCTTAATTTTTGAAGCATTGTAATGGTGGTTGCTGTTTTATAACGTAGGCACTTTTCTCCAAGGCCAGGGTCATTTATTCCCCATAAAATGCAAAATCATGTTGTGGGCAAAAAGGACGGCTACTATGCAGAAAAGAATGGTGCCAAAGAAATTTGAAGTATAAAACGAGCTTGGAGTTTATGCCTGTCTGCCCGACATTGAACGCGATTGCAACAACTAAAAACAACGTTATCTTAAAGCATGCAACAGTTCTAGGTTTCAAAATATGCCTGTTCCTTATGGAAACAAACGATTGGAAGCATTGGCGCATACGATGATGTCCCTTCTGCTCCTATTCGCCCACCATTCACCTGCGCACCCATCCGTCAGGACCCGTCCCCACACCATTTCATTCACCATTCGGAAGCACGCATCCTTCACAGCCCTATCTCATTCGTCATCGTAGCAGGTGCACATTCCAGTGCGAATTGAAGCGTAACGCCTACTAAGCGAGTTGGCGCCGATGTTGCCTTTTTTACATGGCTCCTTTTTATTTTTCATTTGCTAGTCCCTTATCTTTATTTATTACATTATCTGTTGATTTTTCCTTTCTTTATGCACACTATTATCCCCATATTTTGGCCGTGTGAGTTCTACTCTCCAAAATTATAGCATCCTTTAATTTCCATTTGTGGACATTAATGTTTGTATTTGCTGTTGCATCTGATTAGTTTCGAAGCATTGCTGAATATGCTCAGTTTGAAATTTGGCTCCATGCGTTTTCAGGTATTAATAAGCTGATAATCAGTAGTTGTTGTGACGCATTTTGTCTTTCCGAACTGAGTATTTATGTTTCATAAAAGGAATCGCTAGCCGTTATGTTTCTCACTTCTTGGAAGTTGCTCGGCAGCATTTGCATTATCCAAATTTTCCAGTATCATTTTTGTTTGGTGAAATCGGCACGACTGAGATAACCATTGAAAGGGTACTTCAGTTTGCTTTTCTCCATCAATGAACAAAAGTTACGCATTATGCAACTTTAGCAGACGCGATTTGAACAAACCTAAGCCGAGGTAGTGGAACTCTCCTACGATCGAGACGTCAACGTGCAGCCTATGCCATTGTCAGAATAAGCATAAATCTGCCTATTCTGTCGGTAAGACTATCGGAGAACGTCATAATGTTCAAGAATAGTATTACTCGTCGCACTTCTTCTGACAGGTACGTGGATGTTTTTCGGCTCGAGGATTGCTGCCACAGGTGATGGGCGGACCATTCCTTACGTGGATCACTTATTTGTGTGGATCCTGAATAATAATCTATTTTGCTAGTCCCACCGCTTCTACGAGGTGCTAAGTAGTCTTCAATCAGCTCTTGTTTGCTGTATTCGTTGACAGCGCCAATTTTTTAATGCTTATTGGCATCGTTCTAATGGAATTGACCAAAATGACTTACCCTCGTAATGAACAATTCTACTTGTTTTCGTAATCCGTTTAAAAGAAGAATTTGCGTGTGCTTTTAGAGGACTATGATCAAGACGTTGCTAAGGTGTTTACATTATAATGTCTCAGAACCATTGCTACCCGACTGAGCATGCTGGATGTAGATAGTTGAGGCGCGGCAATCTGTGCAATAACTCATGTGAATATCTACAGTGCAACGATTTTAATCTCCAAATAAGTCTTCTTAAGGCAAAAGAGCAGTATAAGTAGTCCCCTAAGCAAATCGAGATGGTTCCATTTTTGCCAATATCCTTTGAGCAACCTTACCATGGCATATTGTAATAACTCTACCACACGTAATATGGTCTGTACAACCCAGGCTTGCGTGGCATTTCGCTGTCGTATTGCCACTACTGCGACACGTTAGCACAAAATGTGGAAGGTTTTGAATGTACCTAAAGTTTTTGGTGCATATGTGAATGGACTTCAGGTTGAATGCGTTCGTTGGAAATAGTAACCTAGAATTGATTGACGGTTTGAATGCTAGTGTCTGAAGGTGATTCACGCCATGGTAAGCAAAGTATATGGTACAGTTGGTACAAATGTTTTTAAGTAGGCGAGTATTGGAGGAGCCTTATAAAAGTTCTTGTGGCTAAAGGAGGCGGGGAAGTAGCCATCTGGCAAATGCTGAAATTGCATCCAAAACAAATAGTTCATTATTGATCTGGCCTGTGCTACAATGTCTAAAGCATCTCACTAAAAGTCCGATTGTTGCTTGGCATACTTATTTTTGCTCTCAAGATTAGTGCGTATGAATAATAAGAACAAAATTTGCAAACGGGAACAACAGCATGGCCAATCACAAGCTCATATAGTGCGCAAACCTCGTAGAAATTTTTACACAGTGTGTAATACGGTCCACACACGTGTCGACGATCAAGCCCTTTTTGTGTGAATGCGAATTCCTCACTCATGTTCTCCCCAAGTTTAACTCTACATGGCTGTGAGAAGAAGCCATTCGAAGCGGATGCAAACCGCGACTATCAGTCACTGAACTGAATCGGATCCCGGCATACTACAATATAAAAGTGTTACTGATGTCAATTAAGTAGCATCATCGGAAACAGCAATTCATTTTGAAAGAAACAGCAATGGGAGAAGCAAACAAACCCATCGATTAAGGCACTCATTGAGCCCATTCGCTAAGAGCGAATTCTGCTGCCACTTATGTCCATGATGTGCACTTTTATACAAAGGAATACTTCTTATCAAGTTACGAAAGTATTGAAACTAATAATCAGAAATATCTGCATTATCGTGACTAAATGGAGTGGAGAGAATCCTGAGAAGGGGTCTTGCGCATGCCACTCCTCCATTAGAGTCAAGTGGATTCCAAGGTTTAACAGCAAGATTTAAACATTCAAAGTCTGGCTAATTGAAAGAAAAGGCGAATTGAAGTAAATATCTAAGTAATTAAATTCGATTTATGACTCATAAACCACGTGTACAAAAAGAACCTTTCCATTTAAAGAAAGTTCCGATTTGTGACAACGCTGCGACAGTGGTTAGTTTCGTCGCCTAAAATCTTGTACTGAAGAACTCCTGAATGCCGAATGAATGTCTTGGTCGTGAAGATTGGTTCAAATAAGTTCTGTTGCTATGGTGAACTATTAATCCCGTGACCTTTTTACGCATAAAAAACACATTCTTTGGTAAGGCTAGGTAATTCCATTGCCAGCTGAGCCACTTGCAAGCGAATCAGTCAAACGACGACTCATCATGCACTTGAACATCTCATCCACAATTTGCCACTTTTTTCCCCTTTCGCCAAGTAAGTAAAATATACGCGCATATCTATAGGCATAATTACTGAATTCACTGTAATCATTGCGCTGTAAATGCTGCAGCACACTGATCAAGATGTAAACTAGCAGGAAATTTGTACCGCAATGACATATTTGCCGCCTTCAGATGTGAAAACTGATTAGAGGTATAGGTGCACTGTTCCTTGATTTAAACTGGCATTCACTGAATCAACCTGAGCGCAGTCAGGTAAAATTATTGTCGTATGTGCTGGAGCATCAAATCCAACAATTCCGTGCTACTTAACGCTTCATTACGAGCCGCCTGCCAAATTTGTAATATTATGGAAACCTATAAGCCGCATGTTAGTGCATCAGTCTCACAACTTGAGGGTCGCGAGTTCGAGCCTTGCTCTGCCCAGTGCTTTGATCCTCAAGATTTTCTTTGGCACCCGATAACAATCAGTGGCATGACAGCTGCAGCCACGCTTACGCACACTTTTAGACACTTATTAACACTGCTGCAAAAGAGATGGTACACTAGTGGGTAAACGGAACACCCACCGTGGGATTCGAACCCACAATCTCTCATTTAGGAGACAGGCGCCTCGTCTATCAAGCGGCGGTGCTAGACCTGCAACTTTCTTAGGTAATTAATCATCTTTCCAAGGATGGATACCATAGCAACTGCACATTTTTTGATTTCTTCATCCTACTACTCCATTAATTCTAACACCCAAGTGGTGCGACAAATAATTTTCAGCTCCTTTTACATCACTCCTCCTTACTCTTATAAATTTTACTATTGTTCCGTATTATTTGGCTCCGCGCAACATTCATTCCCCATTTGACCTTCTGAGTGTCCATCGCACTTTTCCATGTCAATTGTTTTCTTCACATTTTTTCACAGTGCTCACATTTTGCGTTCCCTTATCACATCATTTTCGTAGTTACTTTAAGTCCTTTCTCCTTTGTGTAAATTTTTAGCAAACACCATTTAAAATTTCGTAAACGCAGCAAGCTGGAGTGATCGCAGCCAGTTCAGACAGCATGTTTCGGGTTTTTAGCACTTGTAGGCTAATCATACTTCTCCAAAGCTTGCACTCGCTTGAAGATATTGTCAAATTGTGTTGCTGCAAACGTATGACACCACGACCTCGTAATTTATGCCCTGAGGAAACCGGAGCCTTATCAGTTGACCGGTTACTTAAGCCCGAAGATAGGTTAAGCGCACACCCTTAAAATTGTGGTTATTTATTAACTTAAGGCAACTACAGGGTCTGGCGGTTCTGTGCTATGGTTTTGAATTAAGGTGCGAAAGTCATGGAATTCAAATTTCGGTTGGGTCTGAGCCCTAATTTGTACTTGATAGGTTATCTGGTAAATGCGTTTTAAAGTTCTTGGGTCACTACTTAGTTAGATTTTTGTTGGTCACTACTTTATCTGAAGTCCTTTGGAAACGATTCCTTTTTCCATCTTATAATTTGCACAAGCAGGACGTAAAACGAATTTCTTCGATGTTATTTGTCGATATCATTGCAAAAGAAGATCAATTAAGCTTTGTATTTGAAGCCAAATGTCCTTCCTGATTGGTCTTAGATGATGCTTACGGACAGTTTGCCAGCACACTTTCCAACATCGGAGTGAGCTGTTGGTTATTACGTCAAAATCATACGTCTGCGAATGTCTGTCTTATCAATCCGAGTAGGCCAATCCGGAGACAAAGTCTTGGCTGACGCGCCATGACAAATGTTGAGTGAGGTCAGCGGCATCCTCTCTCGGGAGAGCTGGATAAGGTAACCGCCACCGAGGCTTGTGTGCGTCAATGTCAAGCCGGTCAGCGCGCCTCGTCTACGGTATTAAAATGAATTCACAGTAATCATTGGACGCCATACTGACAATGAAGAAACTCTATGCTACAGATCCGACTGATGCACTGGTTTCAGAAGCAGCCTCATAGCTGCCATTCTCAATTGAATCAAAATTATCTCGTTCCACATCTCCTTTATTTTAGTCGAAGTCTCATAAGAGGAATTGCCTATATTGCATAAATTTAGGTTTTCTAAAGTAAGCGCGCAATTATTGCGTAGCGCTGCACTGATGGGAGATAGCAACAAAAAGAATATTGTCTTGAGATGCAATTCACGAGTCAATGCGTCAAAATATCGACGGCGTGGATACGCATTAGACAATAGGTGCTTATTTCGCATAGTCAAGGCTTTTATTGCTTTAAAAGCGGTGATATCACACATGCGATAGCACGTTTCAACCAATGGGAAGGGAACAAACGCCCTGTTTTTAAGGAGCCATTGAATGCCTTTCCTTCTGCAAGCTTTGTGTTTCGTAGCAAAAGCAATTAAGCAAACAACATTAAATCTTAACAGAGCTTAGTTCCTTGCATAGGTTAATAAAATGTTTACCTTAAGTTTGCGCATCAACTGTTGTAGATCCCGAATCATTACATTGCCCACTCATTGAATTTGTATGGTATATAATAGAGTCATTATTATAGAAAGTCCAGATACAAATCCTATGGCCTAATTCCTCTTCAACAAGTTCTTAATTTACCAATGAGCTTTGCTAGACATCCCTAAAATTATCTGACCACCACTACAGGCTCTCCACTGCTCTGTGGAGCAGTGAATTCGGCAGTCATTAAGGCTAAGTCGAGTTGCTTAATCCGGTTGCTCGTCGCTCCTTGATCAAATCACATTTCTCAACTCTAGACAACTACTAGGATGCATCTGCGATGATATGGTCAAACAAGGTAGCGAAGATGGTCACATTTCGTGAATGCGAGGCCGATTATTTGATGGATGATAAAATACACTTGAGAGGGGCTAATGATTGTCTTGAGGTAATCATGGCAGTGTGGGAGACAAATGATTGAATGGCTGAATACGTCATGGGTGTAGCGAAGACGTAGCCTTGCAATAGATGGGAAGTGAAAGTAACGATGGGCGTAAGAATAATTTAGGACCAGGCTTGTCAGGCCGATAATATGGGATAAACTAAGATACAATCTGCACCTTCTTTCGCTGAGAGAAATTACGCATTGGGGTCAATTCGAAACTCACTGGTCGATTAACGAACCGTTTCACCTCAAAACCAAATCACATGCCTATGAAAGAATTGTATCCTGTGTGTAGAATTAATTTTATAGGTGGGCCACTAACCCTTTGTGTTCACTAACTAAAATGTCAAATCGAATTTTGTGATTTTTCCCGAATTACGCAACCTGAGTCAGTCAATGGAAGCTATTTTAGAGCAAGCTTGCGTGCTACTTATTAGTGTTTTAACTTGGCAAGAATAATTAGACACACAAATCAATTTTACCAGTCGAGAGGTTTGCGAATGTTGGCGAGTTCAAGCAAAGTTGTCAGCACAAACGAGTCGTTTGAGCATAACACACCTAAATGCGTGAGGATTTGGAACCGTGATATTAAAGGCTGTTTAATCTTTCCTCGCGCAAATGCAAGGTATGGCCGAGGTTGTCAGGATGGTAAACAGCCTTTTGTATTTCCCTCCATTTAAGTGTGAATGAACCATTTGTTGGAGGAAGAACATCAAATTCACACTGTTGCAAATGCCTCAAGCTCGGTCAGGAATTGTGCGATTTAGTCGCGATTTTGATTTCTTTTCCAAAAAAAACATTCCGCCATTAAAATTAAGCGCTATTCGCAAAGGATATAAATGTCAAACATTTTCTGAAGACAAGCAACTAATGCAGGTGCAGCAAGCATAGCACTCATTAAGTCTGCACTTGCTGGCAGTGAAAAGTAAGAAGAGCACGAACTGATCATGGCTACTTTCTCCACGTTGTTGTATGTTATCTGCACTTTAATCATGCTCTCACAATCAGGACCAAATTTGACTAATAGAAGAGGTGAGTTAGAAGGCCACAGGTTAAATGGTTTCCTTTAGACAGTGAGTGTGTTATAGAAAATGCACTCACTTCAAAGGATGCTTCGGATAGAATAGGGAAAGGCTTTGTGTTGTCCGCAATGGCGCCCACAGCGACCTTGATATCTAATCGACTCAAATGCGGATCTATAAACAGACTTAGGCCGATACACCTAGTCACACTACTCATCAGCAATGAACTTGACAATGGTGTAGGCCCATTTTTGGAGCTGCGCGGCTCATTTTCAAGGCATCAATATTACGACCCAAGACTGTCGAAATCCATTTTAGTGCATCTCACCCCGCAGGGTGGCTCGGAAATGAAATAATGCTAGGCAGGTTAATATTCAATGCAACGCATTGATGCGACTTGTGACCCATGGTTGTTTGTTCCTCCTTGATCAGCTTTATTCCTTGTCATGGCTATAGTAGTTTGTCTTGATAGCATTCTCCCACCTTTGCTTCAGCCTTCTGCTGAGCGTAGTGTTAGGTGTTTCAGATAAGATGCGATGCATATAGCAGCACATCGCCTCAAATCTGTATGGTGGCAGAAGTCGTATGAGGTGGTGCCTCACCTTCGAGTACTAAATCACTCGCAGAGTAGTTTGTCGTTATATTGCACAGCAATGAGCAATGGTCGTTCGCGCCCCTCATGGATTAAAAGTAGCTAGTCAGAAATGTGAATTTCTACGTTTGGCAATAAAACAGAAATTTAACATCCGATATCTAGCGCAAAATTCGATTCGCTTGGCTAGTAGACTTTACACTACTTGACCGAATCGAGACGCATTCCTTGAGCGGTTACTTTTTTAGGCTGTGATTATCCGAACTCGTAAACGGCTGTAATAACGACAACTCACAGCAATTAGCATTACACAGTCCTCCTATTTGTCCACTTGCAATTTCTCTTAATCGCAAACTAGCTGCCTCTTACAGAGAAAGATGCTATCGTAGCACAAAATTAATTTCATTCCCACTCACAGTGGCAAGCGAAAACGCTGAGAGCCAATCTATTTTAATTATCTTTAACCGATATGCCAAATAATGGCACCAAGCGCTCTGCATGCACTAGGCAAAGCGTGATGAAGAATTAAGTTTCCAATCAACCCGATTTGGTTTTGAATTCTTTCTTCATTGACGAATTTCAGAGGCACCGGGACAACAGGAACAATCGCATCGGTAGATCAGTTTAGTCTTGCGTATGTTCCATTAATCTGCGACAGTATGGCTGGAAATATCGTCATATCCAGTCCCGTTCCAAATTGTGTGTGTGCATGCGTGCGCCTTTTGTTGTTTGGCCCTAGATAAACAACTTTGGTAGAAAAGGCAATAGAGCATTGTTTGCCATTGAAAAGGAATGGGTTCGGAGTAAATGCTCTTCAGAAGGAAGGGAGTGGATAGCACAATTGTGGTGGTTGGAATGTCAGGAAATTCGCGGTGGCCAAAAGTGCTCTTCTTTAACTTACCTCAACAGCTTACTGCAATGCATCTTACCACACCTGCAAATGCGTCCAACTCTGGCCCTCATTTTGCTGTGTGGCCTATCGCAACACACGTTTCCGCTCTGACATTGTACTGAGACATTGTTTTTGAAACGTTAGGGACGGAACCAGTTAAAGCACCGAGGGTTAGCAGGACCGCTTGTCAATGGGTAGACCGGTCTCCCAATCTATTCGCCTGTTTGCAGATTTTTAACGAAGGCGGAGCATTGCCTTGCAAACTCCCAAATGTCAGTCGTTTATAAAGTTAAAAGAAGTTATTTCACATCTTTCTACAACCTGGCCTATTGGTCAGTCTTAAGGTGTGTGTGGTTATTGTGGTGCCATCTAGATGGGCGACAGGGTCCAGAAAATCAGGTGCACAGCGTATGGAAGTCGTTGTAGCACGCCATTATTTAAAGTCGTGTTGCCCACTCTCTACTACTTCTTTTATGCGGTACTCCGACCCTGTAAATCGTATAATTAAATCAATTGATGCAGAAATCACATATGACTCAACATTCATTCTAACTTCCTCCGTCAAATATCCAGCTATCACGTACCGGGCCGTCGGCATTGGAATAAGTTTGCTAATGAAAATAAAGAAGGTGAACACTAGCCTCGATGCAAAAATGCGCCACTGAAAAATTCGAGTGAATTGTATATGAGAAGCTGACAATAAGAAAAGTGTAGTTAACCAAAGCTCTTTTTAAAGAAATAAATTTGAATGTACGGAACTAGTAGCAAGTTATTGGTGAGCATAAAAGGGCAAGCTAAAAATGCACTTGCAAAAACAATAGGGCAAGAGTGAGAGGCGCAAAGTTAAAAGCAGTCAATAATCGCGGCAGGGGAAAGTGTGATTAACTACACATCGTCAACAGTGCTATCGCCACTTTTGCGGCATGAGGATGCTGAGGAGAAAGGGATTGAAATCAGCGTTGGTAGGACACCAGAGAAGTTGCAGATAGGAGTCGACCTAAAAGATTGTAGAATGAGCGAATACTAAAGATTGCCTGCGGTGCAGCTCGGAGAACATTAACAATGCCTTTCTGCGGGCCTTCATTATTGGCCTTATTTGTTCATTGTTCTTTTGATCCTCGTATGCAAGCTCTTTATTTTCATCTACTCGATTTCCGTAAGAACCTGGTAGACTGACGTATGAAGTTATAATGTGGTATGAAGGGGGTCGGTTGAGCTGGCGGAAGAGCACGAAGCTGGACGCGGTGGTAAAGGCTTCGTGAAGACACTCCTTTTAATCTTCTCACAAAGTCACGTACAAGATTCGCTTCGCTTTACTCTTAATGCTTTCCCTAGAATATTGCTGGTCACATATGCTCGTGTAGAGGCGTGTGTAGGAGGGCTGGGTAGCAAAACAGTAACAGTGATACCCGCTGTGATAGATGGCAGAACCAAAGGCATTTAATCCTCTAGTTAAACACTCGTGTAACAAAGCTGAAACAACACCGCTAGATTTTTAGCCTGCTGTATTGTGGGCCCAGATGGCCATCCATAATTAGCGCTAATGCACTCATCATGCTGCAGTGTTCACAAGACCCACCACACTGTTCAGATGAGTGCCCATGTGCACCAACTTAGCTGCCTAGGCATGTTAATCATTCCAAATGGACCATGTATTCTGCCAAAAGAATTACCGAATCCCAGAGCTAGATGCTATTGACTGGAAATACGACTTTCGAAAAACGTTCCAGACGCTACACGGCATCGGTTGCTGAGTTCCAGTTCCGAAGGACGGGTAATATTGAGCGCCTGTTCGCAAGAGCAACGCTGCAGACACCAATTCTAGCTGAATATGTATATGCTCAGTAGCAGTTCGATCACATCATGAGGATGTGAGCAAGTGAAAAAAAAAACAAAATACATAAACAAATAAATTTAGTCTCTAAAATGCAAAAAAACAGCAAAACAATAAGATATATATATATACAAACAGGTCTCAAACACAGGGATGCACCGAAACCCACCTATGACTTGAAACGCTTTCCAATTACTTGCTGCAAAACAGAAAGCAAGAAGATTTGGACTCAATAGCGGCTAAGAGACTGAGAAGCGAAAGGAGGGATTGGACTTGTTGCAGTGATTTCTAATCCCATGTGCCATGCTGACATTTCGGGAGCTAACATCTCAAGAAAGCCAATTCTACTGGTGTTACAATAAAAAGAACTTGAAAATCTCATCGCTAATAAAAAGTGGAAAGAATTGATAAGGCGTGTTAATATAAATTGTATTAACATTTGTAGAAAATGCATGTCGAAATGTTAATTGACAGGCGATTAATGGACGGACGGAGTGATATTTGAGGTGTTATGATAGGTGACGAGTAACAGGAAGAAGAAAAGTGGCATGGATCGGACACATCTGCACCGTGTGTGGTTTAGTGGCCAGCGATATTGGCGATGGTTATGGCGATTGGTGCTGATGGTGTATTGCATAGTAGTAGTACATTCAGCGCTTTTAACGAAAATCATGGTGCATGGGGAGTGCCGCTTTCCTATGACTACATACTAACTTACCTGTTTTTCCAAGTAGCAGAGCCATAATATACGCCGGTGGTTAATCACGTAATTACTTGCCGTGTGAGGCTATCCTATCGGACCGGTGGCGGTTCATCACAAAATTGACACAATCACAAGGCTAAAAGTTGTAAAAAGGAGCGAAGGGCATACAAATATGATTATTGAGGACATTCTCATGAAAATAGCATTGAATTCGGTGACCACGCTTTAGCACCGTATGCTCGGTGTGGGAGGGTGAAGCGCTCAGTGGTCACATGTTCCCAGAGAGCCAGTCAGCTCTACGACATCTAGATTTGAGAGGGTTGCTCCCTTTCAGTTGCAAGGCAACACAAACGATATTTGGCTTCCAGTGCTGACAATGGACCACGTTGAGGTGAAGGCACTTTACCAACCACGAGGTCTTCCAGCTCTACGTACCCATTAGCCTGAACGAGAGCACAAACTAGAATGGCGAGAAGTTAAAATGGGCCTCTTTTCAGCTTTGGTAGGCGGAATTGGAGCAATCTCAATTAAATGTGCTCAATTTATGCTTTTTACATGCTCAACCATCCAAAGCACCTCAAAGTAAAACCACACATCCATGAATCTATCCATTTCTTCAACTTATTCCATAACATGTACCACCAAATAACCGCTAATCACGGTTTTGCAGGCCATTAGTTATTTTGCCGCCTCAACTTTGCTCAGAGTTCTATGACGTGCCACAAACATTTCCTGACACAAAAAGAACAAGCTGCTCATTTGCGAGATGATCCGAAGTGTCATTACCTCCACACTGTTCGTCTTCTTTACAACTGCCTATGTTCATCCACGATAACTTCCATTTATCCTCTGACACACACATCCAAACAGGTGTCTTTTGATAATCTGCAGGGAACGGTCACAATCTCGTCTCCACTCAGCTTTTCTGCATCAACCTACCCATGAGTTATTTCAAGTGCTCTTTACATTAGTGAAATCTAGCCACTTGCGAGTATCTAAGATATCAGCTTTACCGTGGCTCAGTGGAAATGGGTGAGAATGCAAGCGATAAGAACCGCAATTTGGAAGTGACGATAGAGCGAACAGGTTAAGAGCAATCGCTAGCTACGAGAAGAATATTTGTGAGATAGAAATCAATGCCAAGACTTGTGTTATTTAGCATAGGAGGAAGGAATAAAGGACGAGATAAGAAAGGTTCTATCAGGATGATAGAATGCAAGGCGCCTCTAAAACAGAATGGCAAATGTCACATTTACAGGCTTTGTAAACTTAGGCAAACAGGAAATAGTACAGAATTTAGAGACCGGCATTTCCGCGACAAAATGCTCGTAGGAGGAAACTGACTTGCGAGCTATCAAAGTTAATGATTTGGAACGCACATTATAATTGCATATTGAAATCAGTAAGAGGCTTGTGGCAAGCTTTTACGATGATAGATGTCCACTTGGTTATAACTAGTCAGTCCCTCCAATTAGACGAAATACGACTAGAAATAATAGCGAATAGGCTGCTCTCACCTCAGAAATATCGTGTCGTATAAAACTGTTCATTAGTATTTTGGGCATACGTTTTGAATTGTTATTATTACTACTATTAACATTACCATTACTGTTATATGCACGGAAATATAACAGAATAGAGAGATAGTAGTTAGATAGGACGAAAGAGTTGTATTGACATTGATAGACATTGCTGTTAGGCAACTTTAATAAAATTGTAAAATCCGGCCGCATTTAACTGATGTGTTTGCTTTTCACCAAAGCAATTGTAACTTTTGCCATCTCAGCCTAAATGCATTTGAACTTGAACACCAAAGCACAACAGGCAATTTGTGTTTTAAAGTTGCTCCTGCAGGCCTTGCACCTTCGTGGTTTGCCTCGTGAATACAACTTAAATTCCACTGTTGTTGGCTACTACCACCACCAGCATAGCAACAGCTTTGTAATGTACCCACAGCCCACAGCCTTCAAAGGACTTTTGCGATGTAAAATCAATCAAGCTAAATTTAATCAAGGATCCCTTATTCAGGAGCATCACTCTGTTCTTAAATGTTACAACAAGAGTTGTGCTTAACAATTCTTTCTTTGTGCTTAAACTCCAACATGCCATGAATTAGTTCTACTCTATTTGATGGAACTTTGCAATGCCTGTTCAAAGGTGTTTTTTGGAATATATACAAAACGACGATTGAATCTAAAATAGCTGCAAAACCCTTTGGATGAGACTTGGCAAGCAATACGATAATACCGAAAGGTAATGCAGAAAGGGTGGAGGTGGACACTAGAAAGCAGGATAATTTATTCTTACTCCTTCGAGATGGATAACGACAAATTCACACATTTGACGCAAAGTGTTTGGTTAATTGTGTAAATTACATGTAAAATATAGGCAAGGATTTATGCGTTATGTTAACGTTGATCTAATTATTAACTATATGGCAAATTGATGAAAGCTTATCTGGCCCAAAATGCTCCGATGCACAAACACAGCCCCAGCCTTCATTCAGCCAGCTCGACTTTCCCACCCCTCGTCCACTTGTTCTGCAGCATGCTCGCAAGTAAATCCCATCTTACCCTACTCTGCTCATTCAAGCAGCAGTAATCGTGAATTATCGGTAGCAGCAGAATGAAATGGTAGCCTTTGAAACATTCAAAGGCGATTGACACTGAGGTCAAATTCAGCCCATCTGTAAGACGTCTCTTATCAATCATTGTGAATGCGGGTCATCAAGATTGATTAGCAGTTCTAAGTGAATTAAGCTGTCTCCGTAGGGCGACACCAAAATTCATATAGGATTGATTGGCTCTATTGTGATGCACCAACAACTACAATTTTCGTTTCACGATGCGTATTGCAAATCATTTAAATAAGTAAAGCATTATTAACCACCACAGAAGGAGAGTAACCCCAAAATTCTTTAAGGTATTTGAGCGGAACAAGTGGTTTAAACAGGATATGTAGCACAGCTCTCAAGGTACTTGAGGTCACAGACCAGGATGAAGCTCACATAAGTTAAAATATCTCTTTACAGCATTAAAAATGTAGTAAGGGTGCTGCTATTCCTGCCTTTTGCATAGCAATCTCTTTCTTTAAAATACGGCATCTACCATTTACTGCATTATTGTCACGCATTCTTATCAATTTCTAGCTTTTATTTTGTTGTTTCGCTAAATGCTTTGCGTAATTAAGATGTTGTGGTGGTTGTATGTGGCTAGAAATGGGCTATTTGAGATTTCTAAGTTGGTGAAAGTATTGCCAAGCCTTTATGTGGCTGCTTCAATAGGATGTGGTCGAGTGCACACGAGGCTGCAATGGTAAGCGTTTTGTCGGGCCTTCACCTGCGGGATGGTGGGATGGTGCACCAGCGGGCTTCTAAAAATCAGTAATTTCGCGAGTCGGTGTTGCAGTGCTGCCCCTGGTGAATTTGTCAATTTCGGCAGCGTTTGTCTTGCAACGCAAAGTTCTGCCTTCGATGTGCCGCAAATGTTTGATTTCAGTGTGCTGTTACTGACTTAGATGGTGTGCCTGTTGACCATCACTCGTAGATGCTGTACCTGCAAATTCTACATAATACGCTAACTTAATATAATGATTTTTTAGTACTTGGGTGCCTATAGGACAGTGATATTACTGAGATATGGGGTTGCAAAAGGATGTGCTGATAAAGAAGTTGATGAGCTAATTTTTTTGGTTGATATGAAAGCTAATCAGGCAGCGGACGCAAACGTGCCAATTTCCTTGACTGTCTTTGTTTCAATGCCCAGTGACCTTTGCACTTCGTAGCTGTGGTCTCCACTTGCTGGCCAAATTCAGGATTTTCACGCTTTATACTTTGTTCCATTCATCCAGCACAGCTGCTCTATTCAATCTCCAGTTTTATTTAGCAGAATAAGCATGCTTTGAAAAACACGCTCTTTAGCAACATTATTGGTTTTGTAAGACAGGATGATTTGAGGTGTTATGATTGTATATTTATTGCGAAAGGCAGTTATTAGACTTTGATATGCAGAAAATCTGACGATACAAAATCAATTTTACTGCTGCTTGAACAGTTCGAAAAGGCAGACGTTGCATCCCATTACGTTGCGATTAATCGCATAAATAACTCAGAGAATTCCAACAGTAGTATAGCAACATCACATGCCCATTAGTCAAGCATAGTCTCACACGCCACTGGTTTCAATTGCGCTGTATATTTAGATACAATCATGATAGATGTGCATGCATTTGTCTGTGTTCCAGCGCGATCCAACTAGTCGCCTTAACCTACACTACAGTTATAAACCGAGCTACAGGCTTAACAAGTGGAAATGCACTCAACGTGCGACGAGACTATCGCATTCACTGCTGCCGTTCATTATTCTAGTTATTGTCACATGCCATGGTGGGTATTTTACTAATTATTCTGAAGTCAGAGCAAAAGCATAAATGCGCATTTAAACAAAACAGTGTAATAAATGCAAAGGTAGCCGTAGAATACAACGTGATGTTTAAGACAAAGTCAGAACACATTTATAAAGCAAATATCTACGATTTGTAACTAAGCAACCAGCAAGCACTAGCATTCGCTGCTGTACCAGCATGGAATGGTGGCCTTCGAAGCACCCAAAGGTGATTGACACTGAGTTCAACTTCAGTTAAATTTTTTTTGGGTATTTAAGCGGAACAATTGGTTTAAGCAAAAAAACATGACTCACTTCTCGTGTACTTGAGGTCGCGGGATGGGATGGACAATATAGTGCAGAGTTGTTGCTGTTGCTGGTTTTTGCATGAGATTCTCTCTTTTTCCAAAAAAGCGGTGATGATACCTTAGCTATGTTTACGCCATTCGTTTGATTGCAGATATGGTATCAGTGAACTGAAAAATGGGTCAGCGTGTGGTGTCATCTCATGACTTTACAAAATACACCTACGCATGGGCATACACTATAAATGTAACCAGAGACCTGGCGGGAATGCGTAGAATACAAGATTATCATGCCTTTGTTCAAATCCCTCTTCGTTCTGACGCTCATCTTCGGTATGTTTGCTTACAGAGGTGCTTCTTACAGGAAAATGCTGATGGAAGTAAAGTTGTCAGGAGCGATGATAGATGGAAGAGAGCCACTACAAGATTCCGCAGCACTTAATGCTAAGGATGAGCACCAAACCACTGTTGATGCCACAGAATCAACGGAGGCTCTGAAACTGCCTAATACAGCGGAATCCATCCTACCCTCTACCAATGCAAGAACATTAAGGCAGACCCAAATGACTTCGAATGTAACGAAGCCGTCTTCACCGTCTACCAATGCCACGCTTACAAAGTATGTGCCGGTAACGTTCAACACAACCCAAACATCGACGCCATTTATTTGTCAGACATCAACACGGGCTTCAGTGAAAAGCAATGCGACAGAACCACCTGTACCATCTTCCAATACCTCAATTTCAAAACAGACTTTGATGGCGTCCGGTGCAACAGAACCAACTATAACGTCCGCCAATAGTACAGCTTCACCACAGACTCCTATGACACTTACCACAACGCGACCATCGAAATTGTCAGCCAACGGTGCAATTGCAACACATGCTCTAGTAACACCCAATGCAACGCAACCGCCGGCCACATCTGCCAACCGCCCAACAACAACACAAGCGTCGGTGACAACCGATGCAACACGATCTCCTGCACCGTCTTTCAATGCCATACACTAACCACAGGATCCAGTGATACCTGCACCAAGAAGACTTCCCATAGCATCTCCAAATAATCTTTTCACACCCTTATTGCTCTTTCCCTATTAATTTAGCTGTCCACCTTTACTCCACCCCCTAAATATCCTTGCTTTGTCAATGACATTATCTAAAACTGGCCAGCACATTCACTTTAAACCTTGATGTCACTATCTTGCTAATCTATAAAAGTCTCTTTAACCACCTCTACTCCTCGTTATGCTTTACACTTGTCCTGATTCAGAGCGCACCGATCACCAAATGGTTGTCTTAAGACTATATTAGCGAACGATGCAAGTGCATTTTAGTGTACATCTTTAGCTATATAATTGTCGTAGTAGTGACATGCTGGTTGATTCTCATGAATAGACTACCAATGCTAAGACCATTATGCATCAAAGAGCCTATTAGCATCGATTGAATTTCGGTTTCCACTACATAGCAGTAAGAACGCATCGGTTTGTTAAGGTGCATTTGGATAGTTCATAGCTTAGAAGGCAACACCGTTCGCTGATCCCGTGCTATTTGTGGAAGCCATGGAATGGACAACTTAGTTAATACCTATTTCAGTAGAAAAACCGCAACTCCCTCCAAACGCATTTCTATGAGTCCATTTTGATGATTCTGCTGGTAGTTGACTGCGCCAAGCTGCCTGCCTAAAACGCATGCGACGAAATGCATTTGAATGCAAAAAAGCGGAAATGGCCGTTCTCTTTACTACACTTTCCAACAACTAGAAGGAAAGATTTGCTTTTGCAACTTATGCACGCTTCATCCTACCCTGCGCTCTTAAGTACCACGGGAACTAGGTCACGTTTACCATTTGAACCAATTATTTCGCTTAAATAACTGAAAAACTATAGCTCACCCTCGTTCTGTGGTTGCTAATGATGGTTTATTTTTCTCTTTGATTTCCAATACGCACCGTGATCGCGAAAGTCATGTTGGCGTATCACTATAGAGTCATCCAATCCTGTGTGAACGTTGGTATCAACCCACGGAGACAGAACAATCCACATAGAACTGCTAATCAATCTGATGCCCTGCGTTCACAATGATTGAAAAGAGACATCTTACAGGTGTGTTGAAGTTGACCTCATTGTCAATCATCTTTGGATGTTTCAAAGGCTAATATTCATTCTGTTACACTAAACGATGCTAGTGCTTGTGAGTGAGATGATGGCGCATAGTAGAATGTTTTGATATTCGGGGCATGTGATTCTTCTTTTTTTCGACTAAATGCATTCGAAAAAGAGTAAAGAACAGCTCGGAAGGAGCTGGATTCCAAATTTTTTGTAGGTATGCATTCCGCTAGTTTTCATGAATTCCAATTGTAATCTACTGCAAGGGCTGTTATCTTTAGCTGAATAAATGATGGTAGAATATTTCTTCTTACTAAAAATCACAAGTACTAGTGGTAATTTCGACGGGACTAAGGAAATAGGTTAGATTTTCGTCGATGATTATGAAGCTGCATCACCAATTGAGCTAAAAGTTATTAAAATCCGCATTCATCAGCCTCATCCTGAGCCACGGACAGTGTTCTACTAAGCAGTTACATGTGTCGAATACTGAATGCATTTGTAGCTATTTTTTTAATATAAGCTGCCCAGTGGTCGTGATTATGTATGCATTTACCGACCTGATGAACAAAGACAAAGGGTACGTAGCGGCAAATCCATAGCAACGTCCCATTTTTGCACAAGCATACTTTGATAAACTAAAAGAAAAGTGCCCAATTTATTTAGAACTCAATGATTTTGCAAACATCAGGGGTTTTAGCTACAAGCATTTTTTCATTAATTAGGACGATAAACTTTGCCGGCACATCACTTAAAGGTCGAATTAAAGTTCTTTTATGCCCACTTTAACATAGAGCATTTATTTGAAATGGGTATGTAATTAATCCACACTCGTATTGAAGACGCATTAAGCAAATTAAATTAACCTCTTGAAAGCCGTAAAACATAGTTTCGTTAATAGATTTACGGATCTGCTTCGAGCTTTGATGGTCTTTTCAGTTCGTTTCCGTGTAGATGCCGAGGACAATGAACTTGCCGCCATGCAATCGCAGTTTTACCGCTCCAAAGTGCTCATTCGTCTTCGTTTTAGTGATGCACTCTTATTTTAGCTTCCAAGGCGGAGTCACTACGCACCGCATAGATTCATAATTTAAGGTCGTTCTTAAAGGGGCATAAATTAACTTCTGGAAGAATTGATGCATCTCTACTCAAGAGATCAACTTAAGTCTAGGACGTATGTGCAGACAAAATGCCACAGAAGATTTGCAAGTGGATTAAAGCAGCGCACAAATCTTCATACTGTAGTGACGCGGCCCAAATATCGTTATTCATTAAGTCAAGGCCATAAAATAAGATGACAGATTATGGTATATTGTATAACAGCCTTGCAATCGTAAAGCATATGGTAATTAGGAATGAAGAGGGCGGTAAGCCACAGCTTACTATCACTGAGCACATGGAAGCATGCACTTGTGGAGCCATCAATATGAAATCCGTCAAGGCAACAATATTCTTCAATGCTAAGTACACGGCCGGGTCGATTAGTTGAACAGTAAATAACTTTCAAACCAGTCAATGATAGCCCCATATCTTCGGATACCAAGGATCAGGGTCTTCCTTCTAAAGGTTGTAAGTGCTCTACAGAACTAGCTTTTTGACCGAGCTCGATCCGCCAGGCCAATAGCCAGTCTTCGCATGAGTAACTCGGGACGAGAAACACTTTCTTTGGTTACAAGGTTACAAAGAACTTGTAATATTGCTTATCACATGATTAACGGCAGATATCAAAGCCCTGCATATTGCAGCACTCAATAGATCAGAAAAGCCCAAAACTGACTCTATCTCAATCACGAAAGAGCCAACAACCAGAACTCCTGTCACCCCAACAGCAAGTACTACCTCGGCTCCAAACACAACGCTACCGACTCAAAACTATACGCTGACCTCTACTACGCTTAATAACACAGCTTAGACCCGACAATATTTTCTTCGATCTAATCTTTTGCGCCGACACTATTTCGGTTCCTTCGTACAGGGCTATCAGCGAAACGTTTTGCTATCGCTGCGACGTGTAATAAAATAGACTTTATTGACATTTTCGCCAGCTCATTCGCTTTCTCTGCTGCCTCTTATTTGCCTAATGTCAGGTTTTTTCCATCTCTTTTACAGCTGTTGTCTTGCACATATTTGCAGCCTTTCTCTTTCTTCTGTTTACCATTTTTCTACTCCTTTTATATTTCTGTTAAGTTTTCCACTTTTCTTTTTGCCCTTTTTTGGTCTTCGTTGCATCCTCTCTTTCTCTCTTATGATGTGAATAAACGCTGCCTACATCAGCTTTTCTCTACCGCCTTTCAAGTTGGGCCCATCAAATAGAATGCTGCTCTATAAATCCAATATTCATCAATTCTGTAGCTTTTTGTGGTATTGTTACAACTTAAGTTGGTGCATCTACAACAGCTAGCTGAATTTCACTCTTGAATGAGTTTATTGTTTCAAATATTGGCAGCGAATATAGATGCAGGGAATGTGGGCGTGAAAAAGAATTGATGAAATGCACTGATGGAGAATGGCGGCAGAAAAGATGGTTAATTGAGTTGTATTAGTAAATCAATGAATAATTGTTGGTTGGAGTGGTTGGAGTCAGGCGTTTGAAGGATTGGTCGAGGGCAAGGTCCAGCGGAATGGATGATGGTGATGATGATTGACATTTGATAACCACGCAGATGGGTCGGGAGTGAGTGTGACCAGTCATCCGAGGTCTAAATTTAGAGGCATACCTTCGCTACGTCAGAGAGGTTGCCTGTTCGAAGGAATGACTGCATAAGTTGACGACAGAGGAAAGGGAAGGGAAGACCACTTATGCTGGACGGCTTGTTAGGTGGAGGCAGAAATTTTCGGCTCAAAAAATGCAGGATGTCTGCGCACATTTCCTCGTCTGGTTGTATCCACGCAAAGGCGGAAATAATTCGCACCTCAAGATTCATAGAATCCCTTTTTTCTATCTCAACCCAGAAACCTTCACTCGTTTCTCTAGGGAGGTTTGTCTCTGGCTCCTTACAACTCCTACTTCAACTGTGTCAGCGACAGTGACATCACAGTGTGAGGACTGTGGAGGAGGTGAAGAGAATGCAGAGTATCTGCCTCATGTTCTCTTTTACGTGTGCTGCATCTTTGCAACCGTCCTGTTCCCAATGAGGAGATTGCACCGGCATCCGTCGCAGTGATGCTCAACCTGAGAGTGGCTGTGAACAGCGCCGACGTTGGCACATTGAATATATGGTGGCAGCGTCGGGTGTTGGATGAGCGCGATTCTTCGCAATCGCAGTCCGTGATGGAGTTCCTCTTTGGCAGTCTGCATCGTTTGTCAAGAGTAAAGCCTGGCACCTCGGTGAGTGATTTGATTTGCCGCCTTCCTCCTTTCCCCTCGTTGGCCAATTGGTGGTTTCAACTGAGAGCTTCTAGGAATTCCCGCATTACGCACTACTGGGAAGACGCTTTTCATCTCAATCGTTGTTAAACACCTCTACCACCAGAGGCCGGAAGTCTTGCTCCAGTCTGGGGGGCCAAGTGCGTAATATTTGTTCCTGTCGCGATCGCGTGGATTGAGCTTGGTGGGAGGGAGGGATTAGAATGCTCGGCATAGTAGGATAAATACGTTTTTTCGTTAGAGCATCCTAACGAAGGTTACAGTTTGACCGGTGCATTGACTCGTTGGTGTGGTGGGCTTTTTCTTTCGTACAGAACCTTCGCCTGTTCGCTCGTATCGCAGCCTCGCTGGCCATCCTCTGCGAGGCACTGCCGCCCGACCTTGTCTTGCTCACTGATTGTGTGAGTGAGATGGAGACCCTTCTCTGCCTTGTGCGACGTCCTTGGTCTACTGCGCTTTCCCGACTGCCAGCGAGACCAGAGGTGAGACTTGCGTCGACTCGCCACGTAGGCGTTCTCTCTTTTCTTAATGCTTCAGCATTTACATCCACGCAACAATTTTGGAAGAGACATTGCACTTGACGGCAATGCCTAAGTCAATTTAACCTGATTTCGCATCTGAGAAGTTTCATTCTGGCGTGCGTTTGCAGTCTTCATCACGAATCTGCCAACCGGGAGAAGGGGAGGTGAATATGAGTTGCGGTTGGATGGGGTCGAGGAATCCAGAACGCATGATAGACTAATTGATGAGTGGAGCAGAAATGCGTGCATTCGGAGTGTCACTAGACGTAGTCAGGTGGTTGTGGGGCGGTCTTCTTCGGAAATCACTCAGGCGTGTCAACTACGAGGTTGGAGGGATGTGCTGAATAAGTCAATTGATGATAGTTGGATAGATGGATGGGGGGTTTGATGGGGTGAAACTAGCAACACAGTGACCTTTCCCTTCAAGATGGCGGTGTTGGCAGGCTTTGGTAGGTCATTGTTTTTCGAAGACACGACGGTGCATTCCATCAACCGATTGAAATGATTATCTGTTACTTCTGATGTTTTACATTCAGCATTCTACTTCTCCAATGCATTGTGCATGATGTTGAAGTAGAGATGATTGGAGGAGCTGGAATGAGGCAGTTTCCACTGTAGAGGAGGGTGGTGTTGCTAGTGCGGGTAGAAAGTCATTTGGAGCCAAGGTGGTGGTGAGGTGGACAATGTGTGTCAAATGGAGAATTTGGAGGGTGCTGTTGCATTTGAGGAACTACAGAGCGTTCCTCGCAATCAATGGCTCCTATTAAAGTGATTTCTCATTTAACTGTTTCCTTTTCTCGCCCCCTACTCCCTCTTCGTCTCTCTCCCACTTGTCCTCTGTTAGACTGGAGCTGAATTTGAAGCGTTTGCCATCAAGACCACAGGTCGATCCACTAAATGCCTGTGAACTCCCTCTCTTGACTCTGCGAGAGCACCAGCGACGGTGTCAACATCACCACCAGCAAACGCGAAAGTAAGAGATGTGACACTTCCTACCGTCTTCGTTGCTACTGTTTTACCCTCATTTTGTATGCACTACTTCAGTGTTTTCATAATCATTATAAGCCTTTCTTTACGCGGTCTCTATATGCCGTAAGTCACAGCAGTGGTGTATGGATAAATCTTGAAGTCGATGAATGCTTGAATGAATGAAGCGAATGTACGGCTACTGACTCCTTGCCAGTAGCGTCCAAAAGTTCTTCTCAAAGGAAAGGTCTTCAGTCACAGTCAAATGTTACCTTCTTTGCTTTCAAAAAGACAGTCCCACCCTGCAGTCCCGACACCGTGCTTCTTAATTCCTCATTAGAAAACACTCTTGCTGAAATGAAATGAGTTACATGCGACACAAAAGCTATGGGGTGTTTCATGCACCGTTCTAGTTTTGCGTGATTCAGCTCTCTCCGTTCCACACTCCAGATCCTGTTAGCCTCCTAACCCTTCTACAGGGTTAGAGGAAACTTGCATCTTGTTTGTGTAAATAATGACATTGTTGGGAACTAATTCAGCAGTTACAGCGTATCACAGCAATTCACTTCGTACAACGATAGCAATGGCTGTCAACGAAGACTAGAAGGCGGCTCGTACCGACATTACCCACTGTGCGGCAAAGGCGTTTAAAGTAGACGGCCACGTCTATTAGAATTTGCAATAGAAGAACCGCGCCGAACCCTACTGACTTAGGCGAAACTAAATCACCTAAAATGGTTATCAGCGAAACAGAGCTAGTGTGAATTGTTTAACACCGAGCAAATCCTAGCAAGAAATGATACTTCTCCATGTTACAAAGATCAAACCATAACCATACGCATCGAATCTTCTCAGCAACACTTAACGGTACGTTTGGCAGAAGAATAAAGCAAAGGTGAAAGAATGCTATCGAGACAAACTACTGCAGTCATGGCAAGGAATGAAGCTGGTCAAGGAGGATTAAACAGTTAGGGTTCAGAGGTTTCATCAATGTGTTGCACTGGATATCAGCCTACCTAGCATTATTTTATTTCAGAGCCACTCTATGGGATGGGATGCACTGAAATGGACTTCGACAGTCTTGGATCTAAGTATTAATGCCTTGGTAATGAGCCACGCAGCCCCGAAATAGGCCTACACCAATACCAAGTTCCTTGCTGATGGGTGGTGTGACAAGGAATATTGGGGTGAGTCTGCTTATAGATCTGAATTGGAGCAGGTTAGATATCAAGGTCGCTGTGTGCTTCTCTGTGGGCACTATCGCGAACTGTAGAGTACCTTCCCTTTTTCTACCCGAAACAGCCCTTTGAAGTGAGTGCATTTTTTTCACCACATTCACCAATTGATTGGCTTAGAAACCAAAGAGGTGTTTATAATTTACCTCTGTTTTGCAGCGCACCCCCTAAGGGAAACCATCCAACCTATGGCCTTCCAACTCACCTCTCCTATTAGTCTAATTTGGTCCAAATTGTGAGAGCATGAGTAAAGTGCAGTTAACACACAACAATGTGAAGAAAGTAGTCATGATCAATTCGTGCCATTCCTACTCTTCAGTGCTAACTAGTGCGAAATTAATGGGCGCTGTGCCTAATGCAATTGTATCAGTTTTGTGTCTTCAGAAAATATGTTTGACACTTATACCCTTTGCGCATAACATCCAAGTTTGATGACAGGATATATTTTAGGAAGGACAATCAAAATCGCGACTAGATCGCACAACCCCGGACCGAGCTTGCAGCATTTGCCCGAGGAAAGATTAAGCAGCTTTTTGCATCATGGTTCCAAATTCTCATGCGGCAAGGTGTTATTTACTCAAACGACTCACTTACGTTGACGATTTGCTAGATCTTATCAACATTCCTGGACCTTTTGACTGGCAAAATTAAATCGTGTCTAATGATTCTTGCCTGGGCAAAGCACTAAAAAGTAGTACTCAAGCTTGCTTTAAAATAGTTCTCATTGCCTGATTTCGTGTGCAAAATTCGGGATAAATTACAAAATTTGACGCGACACTTTTATTTAGTGGACGCAAAGGGTTAGTTGCCCACCTATAAAATGGAAACTACACAGAGCATACAGTTCTTTTATACGCATGTGATTCGATTTTGAGGTGAGACGGTTCGTTAAACGATTATTAGGGTCGAAAATGACCCCAATGCGTACTTTCTCTCGGCGGAAGAAGGTGTCGGTTGTATTTCAGCTTATCCTGCATTTATCGTCCTGGCTTACCTAATCATAAATTATTCCTATGCCCAGCATCACTTCCACTTTCCATACATCGCAAAACCACGTCCTTGCTACACCCATAACGCATTCATCCATTCAGTCATTTGTCTCCCATACTGCTGCAATTACCTCAAGACAATCATCAGTCCCTCTCAAGTGCATTTTATTTATCCACCAAATAACCGGCCTTGTATTTACGAAATGTGACCATCTTCGCTACCTTGTTTGACCACATCCTGGCAGAAGCAACCCAGTAGTTGCCTAAAGTTGAGAAATGATATTTAATCAAAGAATGATGAGCAACCAGATTAAACAAATCGACTCAGCTAAACTATTCCATTCGCGCCTTCACGACTGCCAAAATCATTGCTCCACAGAATAATGGAGGGCCTGCGGTGGCGGTCAGATAATCTTAAGGATGTCTAACAAAGCTTATTGGTAAATTAAGAACTTATTGACAAAGAATCGGGGCATGGGATTCGTATTTGGACTTTCTATGCTAATGATTCCATTGTTTGCCACGCAAATTCACTGAATGGAACGTGTAATTATTTGGGATCTACAACAGTTGATGCGTAAATTTGAGGGAAGCATTTTATCCAAATATGCAAGAAACTGAGCTCTGTTAAGGTTCAATGTTGTTTACTCAATTGCTTTTGCCATTGGAGTACAAAGTTAGCAGAAGGAAAGGCATTCAACAACTCTCAAAAACTAAGCGTCCGTCTCTCTCCCACTGGTCGAAACGTGCTATCGCATGTGCTACATCACCGTTTTCAAAGCAGCAAAAGCCTCGGCTATGCGGAAAAACACATTTCGTTTGATGCGTGTCAAGGCCGTCAAAATTTTGACACATTGATTCGCAAAATGCACAAGGCAATATTCTTTTGTTTCTATCTCCCATCAATAATTACGCCCTCACTTTAGAAAATCTAAATTTATGCGGTGTAGCCATTTCCACTTAAAAGACTTCGATTAAGATAAAGGAGATGTCGAATGAGATAATGATAATTCGCTTGAAAGTAGCAGCGATGAGACTGCTTCTGAAGCCAGTCCATCAGTCGAATCTGCAGCACATAGTCTCTTCATTGTCAGTATGGGGTCCAATGATTGCTGTAAATTCATTTTAACGCCGTTGACGAGGCGCGGTGACCGACTTGACATTGACATTGACGCCCACACGCCTTGGGTGTGGTTACCTTATCAAACCCTCCTTGAAGAGGATACCTCAGACTTCACTCGATATTTGTCATGACGCGTCAGTCACGACTTTGTCACCCCTACCAAATTAGCCTCCTCAAATTGATAAGACAGACACAACTGTCCACTCCAATGTCGGAAAGTGCGCACACAAACTGTCCGTAAGCATCATCTGGGGCTAATCGGGAGGGACATTTGGCTTCACATACAAAGCTTAATTGATCTTCATTTGCAATAATATTAGTAAATTGACATCGAAGAAATTCAATTTTACAATCAACTCGATGACCCTGGATAGCAATTTGAGTCCTGTTTGTGCGAATGGTAGGATGAAAAGGGGAATCGCTTCCAAAGGACATCAGATAACGTAGCGGCTATCAAAAATTCTACTAAGTAGTGACCAAAGAACTTTAAAACGCGTTTACCAGATAACTACCGAGTACAAATCAGGTGTCGGGCCCAACCAAAATTTGAGTCCGATGACTTTCGCACCTCAAGCCAAAAGCATACTACAGAACCGGCGGACCCTGTGGTTGCCTTTAGTTAATAAATAACCACAATTTTTAGGGCGTGCGCTTAACTAGTCTTCGAGCTTAAGTTGCCGGTCAACTGATAAGGCCCCGATTTTCTCAAGGCAAAGATTGCGGGGTCGTGGTGTCATACGTTTGCAGCAACACAATTTGACAATATTTTTAAGCGAGTGCAAGCTTTGGAGAAGTATGATTAGCCTACAAGTGCTAAAAATCCGAAACATGCTGTCTGTAAAGGATGCAATCACTACAGTTTGCTGCGTCCATGAAATTTTCAATGGAGGTTGCTAAAAACTTACACAGAGAAGAAAGGACTAAAATTGACTACGAAAATGATGTGACAGGGGAACGCAAGAAGTAAACACTGTGAAGAAATGTGAAGAGAACAAATGACATGGAAAGGTGTGAAGGGCACCCAAAACGTCAAATGGGGAATGAATGTTGCGAGCAGTGAAATATTAAGAGAAAAATAGCAGAAACTATAAAAACGGGAAGGAGTGATGTAAACTGAGCCGAAAATTGTTTGCCGCACCGCTTGAGGGATAGAATTAATGGAATGGTAGGATAAAGAACTACAAAAATGTGTAGTTGCTTTGGTATCCATCCTTGGCAAGATAATTGAGTACTTAAAAGGTTGAAGACAGTCCTGCCACTTGGTGGATGAGGTGTCTGTCTCCTAAATAAGAGATTGTGGGTTCGAGTCCCACGGTGGGTGTTCCGTTTACCCACACCAATGTATTCTCTTTTGCAGCATTGTTAACAAGTGTCCAAAAGTGTGCGCAAGCGTGGCCGCAGCTGTCATGTCACTGATTGTTATCAGGTGCCAAAGGAAAATCCCGGGAAGCAAAGCACTCGCGACCCCTAGGTTATGAAACTGATGCGCCAACCTACTGCGCTACCCGGGCGCGCCGCCACTGCAGCTTATAATTTTCCATAACCTTACGGATTGGGCAGGGCGCTCGTAATAAAGAGTTGAGTAGCTCGGAATTGTTGATTTGATGCTCCAGCACATACGGCACCGATTATACCTAACTGTGTTTAGGTTGATTTAGTGAATGCCAGCGTAAATCAAAAAAAGGTGTACCTATACCTTGGTTTAGACGAGATTCGGTTAGAGCAGATGCTGCTGCCAGTCCGATACAACAAAATGAATGGGCGAACCGATGATAAGAGGCGTTGGCGATGGTGTTGTTCAACCAATAAGAAGTGTGTCCGAGTGTAAAAAGTGGTGGATACAGGGGGAAGGTGGTACGTCACGTGACGAAATCGTGCCCAAAATTTAGCCATGCACAAGCAGTAATGTGTGAGTTGAGGCATGATAGGTAGAAAGAATTATCACTCACTTGGATTTTGACTGCTGCGGAGGAGTTAGTTAATAATGATGGTGAGCAGTTCTTTAAGCAATGGCCGTTGGATGGTCAATTACTACTACTACTAGTGGTTAGATAAGTAAAATTGTATTCCTGTGAATGCTGGAACACTTAATAAACTGAAGCATTTGCTGTAACCAAGTGAGCACGTGAAGCGAGGTAAAAGAAAAATTTGACTCAAACGTGCCCTGAGAGTTGCCCACAAAATCGGATCAGCTAATTAATTCCTGCCACTAATCTGTTTTCGCATCTAAGGGCGGCAAGGTTGTCGGTGCAGTACAAATTTCCTGCTAGTTTACACCTCGATCAGTGTGCTGCGACATTTGAAACGCAATGATTACATTGATTATGCCTATAGATATACGCGTATATTTTACTTGTTTGGCAAAAGGGGAAAAGTGGCAGGTTGTGGGCGAGATGTTTAAATGCATGATGAGTTGTCGTTTGACTGATTCGCTTGCAAGTGGGTCAGGTGGCAGTGGAGCTATCCAGCCAACCAATGAATGTGTTTCGTATGCGTAAAACGGTCACGGGCTTAATCGTTCGAAATGGCAACAAAAGTTATTTGAATCAATCTTGACGCGAGAGACATTCATTCACCATTTAGGAGTTCTTCAGTGTAAGATTATAGACGACTAAACTAACCACCATTGCAGCGTTGTCACCTATCGAAGCTTTCTTTAAAGAAAAGATTCCTTTTAAAACCGTGTTTCGCGGGTTGCAAATCGAATTTAATTACTTCAATATTTACTTAAATCTGCCCTTTCTTACAATTAGCCAGACTTGAATGTTCCAGCGTGCGCGAGACCTCTTCTCAGGATTCTCTTCACTCCATTTAATCACGACAATGCAGGCAGTTCCCGTCTATTAGTTTCAATGATTTTATAACTTGATAAGAAGTATTCCTTTGTATTGAAGTGCATATCATAGTCATAAGTGGCAGCAGAATTTGCTCTTAGCGAATGGGTTCAATGGGTACCTTAATCGACTAGTTTGTTTGCTCCTCCTATTGCTATTTCCTTCAAAGTAGATTGCTATTTCCAATGGTTCTACTCATATGACATTAGTAACACTTTTGTATTTCAGCATGCCGGACCCGATTAAGTTCAGTGACTGATAGTCGCGGTCTGCATTCGCCTCGAATGCCTTCTTCTCACAACCAAATGGAGTTAAATTTGGGGAGAACATGGGTGAGGAATTTACATTTGCACAAGAAAGGCTTGATCGTCGACACGGGCGTGGACCGTTTTGCACACTGTAAAAATTTCTACGAGGTTTGCGCACCATATGAGCTCGTGTTTGGCCATGCTGCTGTTCCTGTTTGCAAAATTTTCTAGTTATTTACAAGCATTAGTCTTGAAAGCAAAAAAAATGTCGAGCAAAAAATCGGACTTTTACTTAGATGCTTTAGACACTGTAGTACAAGCCAGATCATTAATGAACTATTTGCTGCGGATGCGATTTCAGCAATTGTTGGATGGCTACTTTCCCACCTCCTTTAGCCACGAGAACTTTCATAAAGCTTTTCTAATACCCGCCTACTTGAGAAGCATCTGTACCACGTGTACAATCCACTCTGCCCACCATGGCGTATATCACCTTCAGACACTAGCACTCAAACGGTTAGTCAATTCTAATTTACTATTTGTAGGGAACTCGTTCAACCTGAAGTCCAATCACGCATGCATCAAAATGTATAGACATATTCAAAAATTGCCACGTTTTGTGTTAACGTGTCGCAGTAGTGCAATGTGATAACGAAATGCTACGCACGCCTGGGTTGTACAGACCATATTATGTGTGGCAGAGTTATTACAAGATGTCATGGTAAGGTTGCTTACTGGATATTGGCGAAAAATGGAACCATCTTGATTTGCTTAAAGGATTGCCTATACTGCTCGTTTGCCTTAAGAAGGCTTATTTGGAGACTAGGATTATTGTCTCACTGTAGATATTCACGTGAGTTATTGCGCAGATTGCCGCACCCTATCTATCAACCTTCAGCATGCTCAATCCGGTAGAAATGGTTTTGAGATATTATAATGTAAACACTTTAGCAATGTCTAGATCATAGGCCTTAAAAAGCACGCGTCAGTTCTTCTTTATAACAGATTACAACAACAAGTAGAATGGTCCGATACGAGAGTAAATCGTTTAGGACAATATAATTAAACGGATGTTAATAAGCATTAAAATTGGAGCTGTCAAAAGATACAGCACACCGGCGCTGATTGAAGACTACTTAGCACCTCATAAAAGCAGTGAGATCAGCAAAATAGACGATTGCTCAAGATCCAAACAAATAAGTGAACCACGTGGAGAATGGTCCACCCATCACCTGTGGCAGCGTTTCTCGAACCGAAAAACATCCACGTATCTGTCGAAAGAAATGCGACCATTTATAATATTCTTGAACAAGGTAGCGTTCTCCAATGATCTTACTGAAAGAATAGGCAGATTTATGCTTAGTCTGACAGTGGCGTAGGAGAGTTCCACTACCTGGGCTCAGGTTTGTTCAAATAGCGTCTGCCAAAGTTGCACAGGGCGTAATTTTCGTTCATTGATGGAGAAAAGCAGACTGAAGTACCCTTTTAATGGTTACCTCAGCCGTGCCGCTTTGACTAAGCAGAAACGATACGGGGAAAGTTCGGATAATACAAATACTGCCGAGCAATTGCCTAGAAATGAGAAAAATAATAGCTAGGGACTCATTTTATAAAACATAAATACTCAACTCGAAAAGACACAAAATGCATCACAAAACTACTGTTTATTAGCTCATTAGTACCTGAAAAAGCACGGAGTGATGGGAACGTCAAATTTTAAACTAAGCTTATTCAACAATGCTTTCAAACTAATCAGTTGCAACAGCAAAACAAACACATGTCCGCATTAAGGGGTAAAAATCCAGCAAAAATACAAATGAAAATTAAGGGATGTTATGATTTTGAAAAGTAGAAATCTCACGGCCAAAATATGGGGTTAATAGTGTGCACAACGAAAGAAGAAATTAGCAGCTAATGTAATTAATAAAAATGAATGACTGTCAAATGAAAAAGAAAAACAAGCTATGTAAAAAAGGCAACATCGGCGCCAACCTGCTTGGTAGGTGTCACGCTTCAATTTGCACTGGCCTGTGCGCCTGCTACGATGACGAATGAGGGAGGGCTGTGAAGGGCGCATGATACCGAGTAGTGAATGGAAGGGTGTGGGGACGGGTCCTGATAGGTAAATGGGTGGGCGGGTGGGTGTGTGGATGTAAGGCGGGTAAGAGGAGAAATGATACCATTATAAGCACCAATGCTTCTATTTGTTTTTTTCATGTGACATAGGCACGGTCGGAAACCTAGAACTGTTTCTTGATTTGAGATGACGTTGGTTTTAGTTGTTGCGATCGCGTTCAATGCCGAGCAGACAGGCATAAGTGCTATGAATGCTCTATGCTTCCAAATTCTTTGGAACCATTCTCTTCTGCACAGTGACAGCCCATTTTGCCCCACAACTAGATTTAATATGGTGTGAAAAATAAATAACCTTGGTTTTGGCGAAAAGTGTTTACGTTATAAAAACAGCGACCGCCGTTACAATGATTCAATAACTAGGCAATTATTGGTAGGTACTGAATCCAGTAATTCATTGGAGCTGCAGCTAAAGGCTGTGGTTCCACGCGAGTCAAGCGGCATCTGCAGACGCTGTTGCAAGCGATAATGCATCTGTATTTAATGGCTTTCCAACTTACAGAAAGCGCATCCGAGTTCTGAGACACCTATGTTTTCGTAGCTGCAAGTATGCTAAATTTGAACTCGTAACATTTGACCACCTTATCGTGACTAATATTTTTTTCAGTTTCAAGTCAAATTTCCGATTTAAGGTGGAGCGCAAGACCACTATCCGATCCATTCGACTTAGTTCATAGCAGATCTTATGGCGAAAGGTGTCATCTTTACTTGTATTCCTCAGTGTGCTAATAGCGCAACATTCCTCCTTCCTTTTGAACGGCAGCACTTTTATTTACAATTCTACCCAGGCAAGTTTACTTGACTCACAAAAATAATGTTTCAAGCAGGTTACTAATCCTTCAGTCCTCGATGGTTTGAACTATGCACTTGCGAGAATATGCATTTCTCCAAAAGCTATATCATCAGTTGTAAGGGCAAATGAATGATTAGCAGGAATTTCGTTTATTGAACTACTTCACACAATGCACTGAAAGCGCTCCTTGGCTCGAGTTACTCATTTGAAGACTGATTATTTGGCAGGAGGACTAAGCTCAGTCAAAAGACTGGCGTCCTAAACGCGCACCCAGTTCTACAAGACATTTACAGCCCTTAAAAGGAGGAAACTGATCCTTGTTATCCGGGGATCTGAGGCTGTCATTGATTGGTTTGAATGTTATTTGCTGTCCAACCAATCAATCTGGCCGCATACTTAGCATTGGAGAATATTGTTGCCTGGAAGGCTTCCTTTCTGATAGTTCCACAAGCGCATGCATCCACGTCATCGATGCTGACATGCAGTGTCTTAACGTCCTCTTTCATCTCAGCTAAGATGTGCCCAATTAGTGGTAGTTGACACCCTACACTTCTCAATTCCAAACCGCATAACAAGATGCTTTGTTTTGCCTTTGTTTCTTTCACTCTCGACCCCTTCGAGAATGGGTATAACACTCAGTGCATGTCAAGTTGATTAAAGAACATGCGTTTCAAGTCACACTCTTATGAGCTTCTCGCCACACACAGTCCCAACATTCAGTTTGCAGCATTTGCAATCACGGTATTGCAGCTTAACCATAGAAGCGCAAAACTCACTTGTACCCGATTTCTTCATCGGATACCGAATCTGTCGATGAGTTACTTCGAACCCAAAACCGGCCATCGTAATCGGAGTTATGGGAAGCACCGTTTCGGAAAAAGATATCACCCGCTTAATATGCGTCCTTGAAACTGTGTTAAGAATTCGGCATTTCGAGTGATATTTCCCCATTTTGATAAGCTGCACAAACCGCACGAGGTGGTGGTGTTATGGGAAAACATCGAATTAGCTGGTGATGCATACACTGAATCCAAGAAACCAACATGTTTACGTATCATCAAATTAAGCCAATGACAGCAGTTGCAAGGTCCAGAGGATTATGAAGCTGAAAGCGGGCACGAAATGCACCTTTATTGAATAACACGAGGAACACTACTTTCAAAAATACCGTAAGAGTGAAATGTGTACCGCTCTTCTCCTGCGGTTCTTTGCTAACATACGTGACATTCAACGCATGTTGAGTCCAGTTTGGAACAAGTATATTAGGATACATTTCCCCATGTATGCATGCACGCGCAAACTCCTGCCACAATTTTTATTAATTTACTTGCCACTGCGCCCACGTAGCAGAGTAGTGCGGATGTATTGCCCACCTCATTTCGTGATAGCACTTGGATTTAAAGTCAATCAGCTGGCTACTTTGAACCGAATTGCGAATCCCATACACGAAGGCAAAATGGGCATCGGGTTGTGCAAACGTAGGCAAATGATGCCAGCCATTCATCCTTTATTGGACTACACAATCGCTCAAAGATTTGAGAAACAAAGCCATCAAATCTACTAACGTGTGCATTTAAAAGACATGGACATAATTGAAAATTGGTTGATTTCTAATGCTAGCATATAGTATATAGACCATTCTCATTGTCGTGCAAAGATAATATTTAGTTTGCATCATCTTTTCCTTGCTCTTCTTGCTTATTGGGAGATGAATTTGGTTTCTAAAGTCTGTTGAACTTAATTAGAGAAAATTGGCACCGTGTCGCACTCTCACAGTACCACATTTGCACACACAATCGGCTTAACTTATTTGTCACTGCATTCCTGTCACAGGAATTAGTGAGCATTTGGGTTCCAAATCTTGTCAGTAGCTGATCTTAGTCCAATAGTGAATTACAGAGACCATAGCACAATAGGCGTCATCTTGAGTAGAGCTGATACCCACTTTGGCTTTGTTACTAGAGCTGCTCGCAAATGCCAACCATTCATCCTTTATTGGACTGTTAATTACATGAAGCGATGGGGATACAAACTTGTCAAATCTACTAATGTACGCAAGCACGCGCATTAACACCCTAGTCTGGCTAATTTGATACTCGCAGCACTGGCAAGGTCTCAACCCTACCACAAAATGGTAACTGGACACGAGACACCACATGCAAATTGCAAATAAGACAATCTTGCGCAATATTTCACGGCAATCTATCAATGTAAGCAGCAGAATGTTTGAAAGATTTAAAGCGATAAATACACACGCACCCTTTTTCCCAGCTATATGGCAGTGACACGCGAACTGTTACATTCTCAAGGCGGACAAGAGTCGCTAGCATTGCCACTTGAAGCGACAGTGCATTGGAGAAATCAACAAAGGCTTTGCGCACGGGTTGGTCTATCCTCACGTTTTTAATTGTACCAAATTGACCAAAGAGCCCCTGGATGTCTATGTTATTGGTATTGTACGGAATTCCGTGTACCACCAGCTGATGACCAATTCTGACGTCATTTGTATTTGATGTCTTTCTGCTAATTAGCAAATAAATTAATTGGGTTCGCTGCAAAATCTCAAAATGTGCAGCAATGACCCACGTTGAGCTCCACAAATATGCCGGTTGCACGACAATTCTTCTTCCGTATAGTTGATGAGGACGGGACTCCAAAGCAGCCTTCACTTCTTGCAGTGTGCTCATTTTCACAAAGGCAATGCCTCGCGGTCTCCCACTCTCGCGCTCACGAATCAGATTTGCACTTGTAGCCTTGCCGTAGCGAGAGAGAGCCCCTTCAAGTCCTGCTACGTGGTGCAGTGGCTCAGATTGCAAGCGAAGAGGCTTAGCAAATCCACTTTTCGCCTGGCACCGGTACCAGAAGCCTTGCTTTTACTCCCCACTTCCTTGTCCTCATCCTTGAATTACCCTATCACTGCACCATAAGTAAATATGAATCTCTAGTGCATATCTTATATCGTTCTACCCAGAAATAAATCCACGAATCTCTCGCTCTATCGGTGCGAAACCATACTCTAGTTGACTAGCTCAACATAACTCAATCACTCTAACCATCATGATAACTCATGTTTTTTTCGTACTTGGTGTAACTGTATAGTGTGAAGAGTTGGTAAAAGAGAAGTCCTATTAGGGTTCAGCTTGTTGCATCCGATTTCTCCAACTCATCAGCTAACAATCCTGACCATCTATAGACTCACTTTTATGCATTTATTGGTGGCAAAGGAAAACGCTTCATACTGTGTGCTCTGGTTCAACCTCTTTAATTTTCCTTCTCCTTTCTGTACTCTTGCTATGCAAATCGAGCGGGATAAGTTATTAATTTAGACATCAAGACTTCATTGAGGAGCAATGCGACCTCAAAGAGGAGGCTCTTCGAGGACCGACCAACTAAAAAAAGCAAAAAACATTTAACATTCTTCTCTCGTCAGGAAGGATCTTATACGCACGTGACCGTCACAGACAAGATTCAGGTATTCTTGGATTGTGCCATCCCTAGCTTTTTTATCTCTCCTACGGACTACGTTTTACTGCGTGATTTTTGTAGGCATCGTCTCTGCTTACATCGATACCCATGCCGCGGCCAGCTGACCCTCTCACACATGCCATACGAAACGAAAGGAGGCCTCAAATTATGTTTGGTAGAGGAGGGCAACTACCATGCTGCGTGTGCATTTAATCTTTAAAGCTGCACCGAAGAGAGAATTGGGATAGAACAGCCTCGACTTTAGCCTCAATGTCTCGGTATAAATGACGGCACTGGACACAGGCCTGACGATTGCAGTGATGGCAAAGGACTAATCAGTTAGGCTCTAGCTGTCAATTCTGTCGCTCCTCCTGCCTTTTTATTATCTATCTGCCGTTTCTTCCTCTGTTGCAGCATCGGATACAGACATAGCTGCGCTCCAACACTTCACTTGAGGGGTATTTTGCTGCGTTACTTTCCGTGTTGCAATGAGCGCAAGACGCTGCCAGCAGAAGTGGTCATTTGGACTGCAGGCATCACTTGTCCTTTTCGGCACAGAAGAAAGCGTTATGCGAACCCGCTATCCGTCTCACAGAATGTTTCCGCTTTTCATCAAATCTGGCGATTCCAACTTAAGGTGGGACTCACAGAGGTGAATTTGAGCCTAGCATCCTTCAACTATGGACAAAGCAGCAACCATACCCAAAGCAACTCCTCCAAAGTCACCTTTTCTAGTGAGAATGAAAAGTGTTTATCACTACAGCTATGAAGACACATGCAGACTATCTACTACTGATTCCTGGTGAGTCACTCCCAACCATTGTGACGCCTGAGACCTTCGATTCCCCAGACCTCATTTCTACCAAAAACCATTCTCAGCTTTTAGCCCCTCCCACGTGCTCGTAACCTCATACACGATTTTTGAGCGAAATTCTTCCGGTCTGATGCTTCTACCTGCAAGTTCAACATGCGTTTTGCAGGCATTATTTATGCCTCTTCAATCTTGAGGTAGTTAGTGGCAGTGTACTTGCCCGTTGCTGGAACCGGCATATGCATTCGAGCAAAATCTCTCAGCTGATTCCCCTATCCATCTATATGGATAAAAAATGCCCAGTTAAAAATTACTGGTTTTCAATTTTAATGTCTCAGAAAGTGTTGCTAATCAATGCTACCTCTTTTCCAAATATTAGCGATGCCACAATAAAAGTCAAACAATACGTAAATAACCCCCAAGTTTACGTAAGTCCACAAAGGAGACTAGTGCTCCTTGAATCTGTTCATCCTTTGCAACCCATCCGACCCACTGGCGGTGCGTCATCGCCGATCCAATCATGGTGACAGCTTTTACGATTTCCATTGGTCGAAATCATAAATGCTTTACCAATTATCATGATGAGTTATTAAATTTCAGCTAATAGCTGTGGTTATATTCATATCTCCATACCGCGCACGCTGCACGCAGTGATCTAGACATTGATTGGTAAGTCTCTTTCATCAACCACTTGAATCACAGCTGCCCCTTTCATGTGTGGTAACGACTTTGATGTCACTTATCGATATCCTGCTTAGAATTAATTGCTAAGGGGAATGTGTCACCTACAGAACCGGTAACACCGTACACTAATTGATTACATTCCCGGTGGATTATAGCTGATGAGGCAGTAAATGCGCATGGTCTGAAGTCTGGTAGGAGGCCTTGATAAATGCAATCAGTTTATAAGTTAGGAATTCCTGAATTATGACAAATTACTGGTAATTTTTAGAATTTATGCAGGGCTAGCAAAGACTTAGGAAACGCAACCATTGGGTGCTCTTACCGACTTGTTCTGCAGAAAAAAATAAAGCGCAGTTACTACACGACTTCGACTCTTCATACAGGCACCAGCTTATTCTTTGACATACAATATCTTCTCTTAACTCCCGACAACTTGATATGGCGCCACTTTGCATTTTTGCATGAAATTAACCTTAATGTGCAGCTGCGTCGACAAATCACTGCACGTGTGCATTGATCATTTATGTTAACAGCACAGCGAGCAGGAATCTAATGTATTTGGACATCGTGTTTAGGCAAATACTTTAAGTCCTTTGTCACATTCGAACGCACTTGCTTTCTTACACAATACATTAGACAAAGGGTGAATGACACTTCCTCCCATAGACTTTGGGTGCAAGCATTGTCTAGGTGTTTTATGTCTTAGGTCTTTGTTGACTGTCTCTATTTAAGAGAGCTACCAGTTTGGTTTCGCAAGGCATATTCAATCAAAATCCTGTAGTGTCAATCATGCTGATGGCCCGATAGGTTTGCTTTGTAGAAGTGCATGCTTTTCCATCTAAATGTTAATAAATTTGCTTGTTCACATCACAAATGAAGCACTACATGAAACTTAGAAGCCTTATAATTGGTCAAGCAGTACATTCAAGTCACATACAGAGGCCAAGATCGACAAAAGATGTAATCGCACAATCCTTGTAAACTTAAAACGGCCTATCTTTTGTGCTACTCACAGGTAATAAAGACAGTGATTTGCAGAAAAACATGTGGTAAAGGAGGTCAATGACCAAAAACCTACTGCCGCAACAAAGCGCAACTCTAGTACCAATACCAGCACAGCCATTGCTAACGTTTGAACCACCGATTAATGACAATGACACCGAACTACATGAGCGATCGCAAAGGTGAATCATTTATAGTAACCAGTCGGGTTTCTCGTTGCCTTATACACCAATCCTGAATCCTCCGAGATTGAACTCAAAGCATCCAAAGAGTGCATTGCTTAGAAATTTTACACGACTGTATACTTTCCTTACAAGGGCCAGGAGGAATTTTCTCACTGCCATCGAACCATGCTAGTAATATTTCGCAATATCGATATTAGGCAAGCAAATAAGAGTATGAATGGGGTCTACTAAGTAGCCTTCATTTGAAAAGGCTGCATCAGCCTAACCACTTTGATGCCTACAAACAGTTAGTCCAACCTCCTTAGGACTCCTCACTTTGGGTGCTGGAGATAATGAGATCTTGCAAACTACAGCCCAGTCACGGTGCGCATAACTGAGACGTTAAACCAGAGACATATGAGGCTTTTTTAAACCTCAAAGTAAGCGGAGAACGATGCTATATGCAAATGTAAGTTTCTTGCACCTTTCAAACGATTCTACTGTCATTTGCTTTATACGGAACAAAGAATGCTTAGCAGAACCTGGACTATCAAGTCTATTTTGTGGCGAATTTACAACAGCTTTTAACAAATAAATTTACCAAAGTTAAACCTTCGATTTTCTGTGTCCAGTTAAGCGCATGACTATAATCGCATGGAAGAAAATCGCAGACCTTACTCACAACTCAAACAAGCTTTGCGTTCTCCTCAATTCATCGGCCAAGCGATGCCCTGAGTTGCGACGTTTGCGTTCATGAACTTTGCATTTTGTTTTCTGTCTTTTCGCTGACATGCATACATCTGCATAAATTTAATCTTATGCAGGTTTTAGTCAATATTATATTCTCACGCACTTGCTTAAGCTGTAAGATCCATTGACTTTCTCAATGAAAATTTGTAGGTAGGAACAACGTGATTTATGTGGGCGAAGTTGCGAAGCGGAGGTCGAATGTTTTCTCGGTTGCACAAAATTCGATGAATGGAGCATCCGGTCCGTTCTTGCTGCTTTTACATCATTGACAGCATTGTGATGGCAAACCTGGAAATTTAACTAAGGGGAAGGCGTAGACAACTCTCGAAACATGGTAAGGGGTTAGGTTATATTTTGTTTGTTCGTATCACTATGTGTCGCCTTTGCATGTGCTTAGGGTCCCGCCTTGAAAATTTTGTTGGGTGATATGGCCTGTGGTCCAATTCATTAGCCCTCAGTCTTTCCAAAGTCGCTAATGACCAAAGTCCCTCCTTTGGGAGATCAGACCTCTGCAGCTCTAAGCTGATAGACGTAAGTAAACAAGTTTGTCCCAGAATCACACAAATTAAGGTGGAGACTTTTGGAAGTGTAAATCCACCACACGTCAGATAAGTTTAAAGCACAATATTAAGGAAATAGAATAAACCCGCTTGATGCATTTGCTTAATGAGTATATTTTCGAATAAGGCTAACAAAGCCCTATGGACAAGAACATTGCTTCCCTGAGCATAATTGTTTGCAGGGGTGGCGAGAAACTTTATCATCACTTCCCATTACGTGTAGGTCAAAGAACGCCTTTTTCTGTGCTAACATGAAAAGTGGCATAGTTGCTGATTTTTGCAAAAGACCACAACGTCCCTCAAAGCCTATTAAAAGCAAAATAGCCTCCAACCTCAGCGTCATTCGCAGTTAGCGCTTAAGTTCTACGACGTAAGGCTTTAATGTAAGTGCTGCCCTAGAATGCTGAAGAATCATTGGACCGCTGGGGAAATGTCTTTGTTATAAAATGCACATCCGTAGATACACTACTTCAAAAATGCAGCTATCATTGAATGGTCATTAAATTCTGTAGCTTATGCGACTTGTGTTGGAAGGTCGTGGCCCCATGCAAGTCAGATGACATCAGCAGATTTCGTCATAAATGGCAATGCATTAATTCTTAAAGGTTTGCCAAGTTACTGAATGTGCGTTCGGGACCGGAAACGCTCATGAGGCCTCAGATGCACTTAGACAAATTTTGTATGCCCATGATTGAACTTCCTGTTGTAAGCGGCATCCAGCTAGCCTCAAGCATAATCTCCTAACTGACGATGGGCACAAGATCACGCTCTAATCCAATGGACTGAGCTCATGGCAGACCCACTGACGAAAAGTTGGTGGATTGGTTTGTACTTCTCTATGTACGTCCAAAACCCGGAGCAGCTCAGTTAATGGCGCAAGATTATTTCCTTTCTTAAGGAAGAACACTTTTGGCTAGAATTTCTTCTAGATAGTCTACTCAGATTATGCCAAAAATAGTTCGCATTAAGCGCATAAGAATTTGCGTTAACAAAGATAACATAGTTTATCGGTGCATGATTTTGAGTTATCTTGTGAATGTCTCATGCCTCGTTTATCGGCCTTATATTTTAAATCACTGTTCAGCGTAAGGCATTAAGGGTGTACATCTCTCAAAAGTGTTATATTAGTTGCGTAGCCATTTGATTTTCATTGGGACTCTGTTTGCCACATTACTCTGTAGACAATACGTAGAAAGCAGTCCTTTTATAGTTATACACGTGAACTCGGGTGATAAAATTACTTTGCCTTTTCTTTAGATGTCCCTATATTCTAGCAAGAATAGTGACCAACACCACCGCATTGTATCGAGTTTGGCATTATGGTCCCCCTAGGTGTTCTATTGGATAGTGGTCGAAATAATTTAAGTCCCACAGGATATGCACTACAAAAGTTGCTCTTAATCCTCAACACGCAAGTCATTATGTTAGGAAAGTCAAATGGTTACAAGACTTTTCATGTATGAATTTTTATAGAGCAAAATCGATGTCAATTGTCACGCTTTAGATGCAGTTTTACAGACCAAGTAGAATAAATACAGATTAAGCCTAGCTATACTTACAAAGCCACCTGTTGTCAAAACTAGCCTGAGTTTTAGCTGCTCAAATTTCCTTAATAACGAGTGGCCTTTCTCTGTCCCGACCGCTTTAAGTAAGAGGTTAAAGGTAAGAAGGCCAATACATTTTACCAAAATTATATTTACCTTCATCGAGGACCTGCCTTGACATTTATGTTCGCATGTGTAGTAAAAAGTTGATAATCTAGTGGAAAAAACCCCGTATTCAGTGCTAGTAATGCTAATTGCAGTAGGCACTCTTCTAGCTTGCTGCTCTCATTGTTAAGGTTGCATAACCGGAATGGTAGATCTCGAACGTATCCACCACCAGCGAATTACAAACATTGCTTTAACGACCTGTTAATCCACGTGTGCATAATTGCCAGGTGCATACCTGAGGATGCTGAATTTGACACAAGACAGCATCAAGAGTCTAGCAGAATTCTACCACAATGATCCGCTTTTTTGCAAAGAAACGAACTACGTGAGAGGAGGAACAGTTTGTACGGCAAAAGTATAATTAAATAATTAACTAATTTGACATGAGATTGTACGATCATGAACGGTAAAATTCATCTTGGTAAAGTTAAGGAATGCGGTCAATAAAAAGCTGAGTTTTTTGAGTAATATTAGTCGCGTTTAGCTAACACCAAGCTTTCATACTCTAACGTCTTCTACTGATTTGTGCAAGCAGTAGAATAGAGTAAGCCACTGAACGGCGAGTACATCCTTCGGTAATCTCTGAAATTGCCTTGATTAGAGGTTAATCTCCAATTTGACGCAATTTGCACACAAATGGGGGTATAGAATTCGCCGAAGGCAAACCTTTTAGATCGCTTTGGCTCATGGCCTCGTGAACCAAACTGACGGCACATCGCACAACGCCAAAAATCACACAAACACAACCTTGAACCAACAACTGAAATCAGGCGATATGTGCACCTTACCGGGATTATTTAAATTCTTACCCAAAACATCAACACACACACCCCATGATTATATATGCGGTGCTCTCCATTACAATTTTCCTCACCTTTCTCACCATCTTGGCTAAGTTGCGGAAGGCAAACACTGGACTTTCTAACATCATCACATCGCCAACTCCGCGAGGACAGAGGGGAACCTGTATAAAGGCTCGACTAAGTCGCTTTATTTCGCTTCCACATTTCCGAAGAAGAAATAAAGAGGACCTTTACTACAAAGAGCTACTAAATAAACGGAATCCAGTAGTTATTACAAGGAACCTCACCAGGTTGTCAGTATTTATCTTTAACCTCTTTTGCACCCTACTCTGTCCCTGCAAATACATACGCTTTATTTAACAATGCACAGCCTATGTCACAGATTTGTACAAAATTTTTCAATGATTTGATGAGACTGTGGTAATTTACTTTAAAGGTGGCAAGCTTTCAATCAACAGATTTGTTGGTCTTTGAAATGCCACTTTTCTGGAAAAGGTAAAATTACTTATGTTAAGGGCTAAATACGCCGTTAAAACGTCCTCTAGGAAACAAGGTAGTAGAGTATCAGGGAAGAAAGCAAGGCTCTGTTGTGGCACTGGTCGTGAATAGGCCTAGTAGCTAATGGCTGTGAAAAAGCATGTTAGAACCAGGTCGAAAACATTATTGGGATGAGATGCTTTTAAAGCGCTAATGTGTGCAGTTTTACTCGTCAAGGCTACAGGGCAGACGTGTGGATAGATATTGTTATTGCTGAAGGCCATCTATCCTGATTTCTACTGTTAGGGCGGAAGGGGTGCATAGGCTGCGAATGGGATAACCACTGACGACCCATAACAGAATGACTGCAAACGACGTCGTCTGCCTTCGGCAACTACTCAGCATCCGTGTTCTGTCAGCATCATACAAATTCTGACACCGAGTTTTCCATCACATCTGCTAAAGGCATCAAAAATATGGGTATGCAGGAGCCTCTGGCCCTACGAAGGTTTACAAGTTCTTATGCTCCTTTTCGTTAATCGAAAAAGCGTCCGGCTGACGATGGAAGTCGACTAAGTCTCGGTCTATGTTACAAGCACTTGGCTGATCGATTTGCATTGGCTGAACAGACTAATCGCTAAGCTACGTCAAAAGCCTTCATCCATTTTTTTCTGAGCCAACGGTGAATATTCTGCCTGACTATTGCAGATTCTTCTTCCTTCAAGGGAGCGTCAGGTTGTCATACTGACAAGTAATGCCTTGTATTTTCCTTTCATTGTTTAAAATTACTTAGCATTCGTCTCTTAACAAATCAGCACCATTAGCCAATTTTTCTTCTATTTTCAATAAACGCAATTGTAATTATGTTTAAAAGCCAATTTAATAACGTATTTTGCTTATCAACTGTAAATATACATACAACTGCATGTTTTCGTGTTATTTTGCATACAATTGCGCCGAAACTTGTGCAGATTTTGTGCATAGATTTTTGTAATGATTACCTGAATCCATTATGAATCAATTAATTAGCCAATTTCAGGGTAATTTCTGTGTGCATGTGTTTTGTCTGCAGCTACGCGGTGTTTTTTACTGATTACAGTAAAGCTAGGATATTGAATGGAGAGGCCTAAGCCGTTGAAAATAAAGGAAAACTACCGAAATGTTTGCCTCATTTGGTGTTATTCATGATGCAAACTTGGATGTAGGTATGAATGTGCCTGTTTCTAATAATAATAATCCTATATGGCATGCTTTGCTGCCTTTTAGTTTGATGATTGGCATTACTTCTCTCTTTCCAAATAACTGCACTTCAACGTTGCTTTCAGTTGTAAATTTTATGCTAATTCGAACGCCCAGAGAAGTTAGCAGTACGTGAGCTAATCCAACTCACCCCTTCGCATTTGTCCATCTGTTCCCGATCATTCTTCTAGGTCGACATTATGCGCTGTTGCCTGGCGCATGCGTCGTTCAATGAATTGGACGCAGTGACAACAAAACCTATTGCAAATTATCCAGATTACAGCTCATATCAATCTGTTGGTATCTACAGCAGAAAATAAGCTGCAGATTTTAGAGCTCATGCATCCATTACTTTATCGCCCATTTTGACACAAGCCCCGAAACGCACCCCCCTCAACTCTCCTTACGTGTGTTTATTACCATTGTAGTGCATTTCCTTTAGTTTGATGCATTCATTAAGCTTTGTGGTATCAAAGGCTATCAGATAGATGATACAGTTGGCAAACGCATGGCAGAGGCAAACACACAAACCCCATGTAGACCACACGTAAAAAGGTTGTGGTTTGCAGATGTATTGGACCTAAGAGTGAAGGCATAAACTTGGTCCCTATCCTTTTGATTCCAACAGACTGACCATCATGCAGCCAATTCAGTGCTTTAATAGTATGCAGACGGTCTCCTACATAATCCACATTCGAATTTGTTTTCTACGCTTCCAGTCACCATACCGTTATAATGAGTGAATGCAGTGGTTTATGACCGATAAAAATGCTTATTTTCATGCCACCACTAGTGACGAGCTTCCAGGGAAGAAGGCCACTTTCTGTTGAATGAGCGTAAAACAACGCCTGCGCTTTAATGACTCGCAAAATCACTAAGCTTTAATGCTGTCTGGTCCTCTATTTGCTGTCCACTGCCCCATTACACTTTAGATTTATAGTCACCTTGGTGGAGGCTAATCCATATTTAGCTCCATTGTAGACCATAAATTAGTTATTATGACTGGAGTAGAATGTGCTGGAGGCGATAGCAAGAGGAACATAGAAACCTTACTAAAGCAGTGGTGTTGCGCACAAAAGCTGTATAAATTATGTAGCATAGGTTGCTGCTATTGACAAATATTTTGCGATTATCCATTTGGGCCCGCTTTTATTTCCCTTCAAATTCTTCGAATGCAAGCAATTAAAACGGCATTAGCATGGCCCAGACGTTAGAACGAGAGACCCTTTCGCCTCACAAACACTGCACTAACTTTAATTTCGTGTGCACTTCATCTCTCACTAGCTCGCGCAGCAGAAGATAGAAGTGAAGTCACGGGGATTATTCCGTGGATATGGAAGTGTGCACGACGGTGAGTCAGTATAGAGGCCGGGTGGATACCTTATATTGTGCTGCCTTTTATGATATCTGACACGTCAAACGGACTTGGGAAGAGACGGAACTTTCTTGGATTCAGCGTCAATCCTGCGTCTTGCAGGTGACACAACACTAGTTTCAGTAGGCTCTCGGGCCCTCAGCTATCCCCCTAAAAGATAGTAATGCGATCAAGGTAGGTTAGAAAGTGTTTTGGAACAGGGCCAATCAGTGCTATCTACGTCAGACGCTGGAAAGAAGCTGCAGCGCTATGGACTTCAAAGGGTGTCGCGTGAAATTCATATAACCCAGCCGGCACTATAAATGCCGTCTGCTTTCTGTCTGTTTCCGTTTCCTCATTTTTGAATCTCAAGTCCAACGTGGGAAACTGCTGTAGTCCATACAGCGAGTCTAATGGATTGTTTATGTAGTGTAAGAGAAGCGCCGCTATTTCTGCGGCGTCGTGCAATTTTCTACAATCATAGACCACCGCAGCTTTATTTTTTCTGTGGTTTTTTACCTCGTGCTCTAATACCTCCTAACTTGGGTGGTTCAATCCTTGCAGGTGGCGAAGCGTTAGGCGGCTGGACAGTTATTAAATGGGTTTAAATTTATCAGTGTCTATCGTGAGCTTGAAGATGTCTCTTTATTACAGTTCTTCTCATTACCATGAGAATAGGGTAGCATGCATTTTCAGCAATGCTAGAGGTTCCTTCCTCCCGTTATCAGCAATGCGAGTTAATCGTGATTCAAAGTTATCTAATTTGCTCGTAATGAGAGTTGCAGCATTAAAAAGAGTGCGTGAAACATCCACGTTGGCTGCAGAGTTTCGCAGGGTGGACAACGTGCCTTCTTTAATAATTTTAGGACCGATTCAATACTACAAGGGAAGTCAGCACCAAGCATCACTTTCCAAGCTACTTTCTAGCTTATGATAAAACTTATCGCCCAGGTTTCCTTCCTATGCAGAATTCAAACGGCGTGTCCTCTTTTGCCATGACCTCACTTTCTCCTGCTAAATATGACCCTATTGCAGGGGACGGTCCCAATCCTTCGTGCACGTTTAGGCTAGTCTATCGATTTATCATTGATTTGGGCTACATTTCAGTCGGGGAGGAAGTTGCAAAAACATCCTTCTAGTTTGCCTGAACCTCGTGTTAACGAGTTAGGAGTCGCTTAGGAGTAAGCAGGAAAAGGGAGAGGTTAGCTATCTTACCCTTGCATAGTAGCGGGGTGAGTTTATCGTGAGAGCATAGGATTTGGCCGCCTACTAGTCGTCTACGGATCGACCTCATGCATAGTTCCTAAGCTTTTGATTGCAGAACCGACTGCTTGGCCTAGTTTGTTGGTCTTTATGACGTAGTTTTCTAACTGTAATATGTGGCTGGACTCAACCTTTAAATTGAAAACAGTCACGATGCTCTTATCCTGTTGCGTGACATGCCTCGGAAGGCACGTTCTTCTAGATGCACAATGTTTCCAGCCAATTTCTCGTGCCCTACCTTCGCAGCATGAATATCCTCAAAATAAGGAAAATTTAGGGAAATTTAAGGAAAATTTTAAAGTGAAGAAAATTTGTTACTATTTACTTCTCAGCCAATTTTGATTCTCTTCCTTCTCTGCGCCGTCAGTAATGAATAAGCTCCTTTATTGCGAATTTTGTTGTATTTTGTCGAGCAGATTTCGCATTTTGACTCCTGGGCAAACCATTTTAGTTCTATGCAAAATATTTCTTTTGTTTGTAGGGGTAACTTATAATTCGCTACGTCGGTGAGTCGCGTTAACCCTTTTTAATTATTAATCTGCATTTCATGTGCTTTCACCTAGCTTCATTGCATGCATAACACAACTGCATCATGATAAGCGTGATGTCGATATCGTAATGTGCTAAATAATCAAGACTCTGAAATCGTTACCTGTTTGCTAGTCGACAGAAGCCTGCATCTAGCTAGCAGTAGTTAAACGCGATAAAGCATAGCAAGCAGATTCCAATCAATAGGCTGTAAGCGCATTAATTAGCAAGTTACTGCGTTTTAAATATCAGGATCCGTTTCATCCACTGCAAAACCATATCGCTGAACGGCTTTATCTCCGCATCCACATTCACACACTTCACTAGGACATGTGCGGCAGGATTATGTGGTGCTGATAAAAGAAAAATAAGACCAGCTGCATCCCACAATCAAGAGCCCCAAAAACCAAAGTTTTACGTGTCTTATCAATGCTAACAATAAGGGTACGTTCCTTTGGTGTTGGTGTGATCATTGGTTAAACTTTGATGCTGTTTTGTCAAGGTTTCTTCAATTTCGCATTTCAGGTAAAAGTCTTGAGACCAAATTTTATTCAGTACCATCACATCTGATCTATGAAAGTGCCTTTTAAATGGGCGATATCCTCTCATTTAAGCAAGCGCAAGCAGTCTGCATGGGAGGAAATCAAGAAATCTTAGTTTTACCCCAAAGAAACAAATATCAAAAAGAGATTTGTAAGTAAGACCAGTCAGGAAATGAAGGGTTGCTAGAGCAATATTCGTAGAGGTATTTAGTCTAATGGCACTTTGCTTCAGGGCAGTTACTATAACAAATTTGCGTCCACTCAATTTTGCAGATTCTAACTGACAAATATATGCATAGAGTAGAAAGAAGAACCCTTCAAAACACGGCCTAATTCTACGATAATCGGCCTTTCCAATGGCGCGCACTGCAATTTATTCATAAATACCTGAGTGCAGTAGATTAAGATGGCAAGAATAATAAAATGCACATTGTGGCATCTTATGAGTTCATACTATGGCAAAATTTCATTCCCTCTTAGTAGTGCATTACGCTTGTTTAATTCATAACTGTGAGATTGAAAATGTGAAGATCAATTAAGTGATCGCTGTGTTTTGCACGATTCGAATTCGGATCAGCCTTTATCTAAAGCGCTTTAAAATGCCAAATCTCTACAGTAAATGTTTCTTTACAATATCTTAGGACACTTTTCCTTAACGATGAATTAGACTCGGCAAAATCACAACGTGAAATACTGCTACACGTCTTCCGAGCAACTGCTCTTAATCAAGCGTGTTTGTCTGTGGCACTGTCTTTGCTTAAAACAAAAGCAAAACGCCAAGCCGCCACGGATAGATTTGGTCGCCAAATACAGCGATGCATGCCTATAAAAGACGAATTCACAGAGCGAATAAGTGACGGGCTGCTTTTCGAAATACCCTTGTTTTCTCACTTTGCCATTGACGGACCAGACTCATCTTGGGATGCACTTAGAAAAACTGCAACAAAACGAAAATCGAGACTGTGCACAATTTAATTATGGCCTTAACGCAAACTCGTAGCACACGGGTCGCCTACGTTTTGTGATTCCTAGAAAAATAATTTCATAAATGGAAAAGCATCCCACCATTAATGCATGGTGACACAAAGTGGGTCTCAGAATCGCTGACTGGCTTTATTGGCCAACGGGCACTCACATCTCAGTGCCTAATTTGCACATTAAAGCAGAAGTGCTTTGTCAATTCACCATGAATTTTGTGGTAGGATTATGTGAAGCCAATTGCATCAAATGGGCGCGATCCAATCAATGCTTCAAACAAATCATCAAAGCTAAAGCATTACATGCCACTTTCGAGAATGTTTTTCATGCTTGCTTCCTTGATGTCGGTGAGATGGTTGCTTACTGCTTTTATCCTGTTTTTCTTTGATAATTTCGCTGAAGCCAAGTCTTGCATTTAATTCCACGTCTAAAATTTTTTTGTATTAACACTGTATCGATCATGAAAGCGTTAGAGGTCTCGTCTGAGATTCTACTCAGCTTTTTACACTCACCAAGCGTTCGTGCCAAAATCCATTTCACCCAGCACACTAAGTTGGCAATGTCAACGATAGCTTGACTAGAACTACTACTTGCTAACACTTTTTTCACTGACATAAATGTTGATTCCAAGTGTCTCGTTTAAATAACCGAAAAGTTGGCGCATTACCTTAAATTAGGATGGTGGTCAACTCGTTATGAGTTGCCTTATACTGCTCTACACCTAATAGACATTAAATAACATGAGGGTTTCGCATGTGCTTAACGACCAATGCTCGTGTTATTGGTGATAGTACTGTCGAAAGATGGAAAGGGCGCATAGCATCTGCCTTACGGGTAGCGGATCTTCTATATGGGTGGTGATAATCTGTCAGTCATCGCCATTGCTTAGTGTGGATAACATTCAGCTAAGTACAGCCAAATAAGCGCTTTTGCTTGTCCATCTGGCCTGATTAAAATTCATGGAATGGAAAGTAGAAGATTTTGAAGTGGGCTTCTGCCAGTCAGTTACGGTGCAAGAAGTCCAAAAAAAAAAACATTTGCTTAAGTAAACGCAAAGTACGAATTACCAAATCCTACTATTTTAGGAGCGCTCAAATAGTCTTTCGACTAAGAATTGCTTTGTTGATGAGAAAAGCCGAATGAATAACTGCGATGTTTGCAAACAGTGAGATAGGGACCGATGCGGAGGCGATCAATCATGGTAGTGATTTCCGGAAAGTCCTCACTTCAAAATTATGGTAAAATTTTTTCCTTTGGTCCCTTACTGGGAAATATAGATGGCAACGGAGATAGGTAAGTGGTCAACTAATGTAATGCAGACGAATGTTTGAGACGTAAGTCATGAACCCGACGATAAGCGGGTCGCAACATCGGCAAGACCTTCAATATTGGCAGAAAAACACAAACAAATCTTAAGGCTAATTTGTTCATCTGAGTTTCTCAAACAATCTGATGCCATTTGAATGTTTTTAGCGCTTTCATGTCAAACTATACACTTTTAAGTAACACATGTGCAGGCAGGAATCTTTCTAAGAGAACCGTTTCTCGACTGCACTATGTATTATATTCGCATCAGTCTGGATCGTGAACTTTGGCGTAAACTGCTTTTCAAGCCGTACACATGTAGATTACATCGCCTTGAAAACCATCCACAATTTGATCGATCACTCACGGCTTCCAAACACGTGTTCAGATGCAGTATCATTTAATGCAGCATTCAAAAATGCTAGCCGACAATCTCCTCTCTTCTATGCTAAAACGCAAGCCTTGACTATATTCGACAATGGATAACCCATTAGCAAATACACAATGGCTAACCACAAGTAAATTTGACGAACCTTGATTAAATGAAAGACTATTAATTTAATGGACGAAATCGATCAAGATCCCTTCAAGCCAGATAATGCGAAGCCAACTAAATCCTCAATGCTGCATGGACAAGTCTGCCATCGTCGTCGAACAAAATTTTCTTCGTCTTTGGTGGCAATTCAATGGGTGCTGTGCATAACGTATGCACTGCATCTTCGCAATTATCACCATCTCTCACTACAATTGCAACTAATATGCCAAGATTCCCAAAAAAACTAGGATTACATCTACTTTCCTATCCCAACTTCAAAAGCAAGTCTGACATTATAAAGCTATTTGTAGCTGGAAGATCTAAGCCTTGAATCGGAATAGAATCCGTTCAATGTGGTTCGTGTGCCAATAATCTGCTCAGTGCCATTAGATAGAGGCGGCCTTTCAATTATTTTCGAGTTATGGAAAAAAACATAGTGTCAAGATATGCATTAACTCAACAACCAATGAAAGCACAATTCAACGATAGTTTGCTTCTGCAAAATTTCATCAATGTGATTTATTACAAAATAAATGAATGAAGATTCCTAGATCTCCTGTCTTGCAATCAAATTGTGCTCTCTTGATCAAGAAAGCGCTACCTATTAGAAGGCTAGCTCTTTCATGATCGATGCAGTGTTGATACAAAAAAATTTTAGACGTGGAATTAAATGCAAGACTTGGCTTCAGCGAAATTATCAAAGAAAAACAGGATAAAAGCAGTAAGCAACCATCTCACCGACATCAAGGAAGCAAGCATGAAAAACATTCTCGAAAGTGGCATGTAATGCTTTAGCTTTGATGATTTGTTTGAAGCATTGATTGGATCGCGCCCATTTGATGCAATTGGCTTCACATAATCCTACCACAAAATTCATGGTGAATTGACAAAGCACTTCTGCTTTAATGTGCAAATTAGGCACTGAGATGTGAGTGCCCGTTGGCCAATAAAGCCAGTCAGCGATTCTGAGACCCACTTTGTGTCACCATGCATTAATGGTGGGATGCTTTTCCATTTATGAAATTATTTTTCTAGGAATCACAAAACGTAGGCGACCCGTGTGCTACGAGTTTGCGTTAAGGCCATAATTAAATTGTGCACAGTCTCGATTTTCGTTTTGTTGCAGTTTTGCTAAGTGCGTCCCAAGATCTGCCCATCCATTTACATGGCGTTTTTTAGCGCGATTCTTCTGCTCCATTTGCATAGGGAGGAATGCTTTGCACAATTACTTCCTTGATATCGGCAAGATGGTTGCATGCTTCTTTATTTCTATTTTTCTCTGATTACCTTGCCAAAGTTAAGTCTTACATGTAACTCCACGTCAGAAACACAATTTTTGCATCAACACTACATTGAACCTGAGCAGAAAAGCAGTTGTAGTAACTGCCTCAAAAACAAATTGCCACTAGAGCAAAATCCATCTACATGCATCGCTTCTAGTGCTCCTTGTTACCGAGCTGATCATTCTTACGAATCGCTTCTTTGCTTCTCGTTTCGTTAGGGTACAACTTAAGATTTCTTAACTTCTTCCCATGCAGACTGTTGTGCTTACTCAATGGCGAGGGTATTGCTCAGTTAAAAGGCAACTTTATCGATTAGATTGATAGTGCTAAATGAATTTGTTCTCTAGACCTCTAGTTAAAAATGCGAAATGGTAGAAATCTTTACAAAACATTGCCGGACTTTTACCCAACGCTCACGCCGGCACTAAAGGAATGTATTCTTAATGTTGGCAATGAATAGGCCCGTGAAACTTTGGCTTTTCGGGCATGCCTTCGATATCATAATCTACAGCACTATTATTTTCGGAAAATTTTAAAAATGGAATAATTTTGTTGCGACACAAATTGTATCATGCAAATACAAAAGTTTGCATTTTGATGAAGCCTTCAAAGTTTGACTCTGATGAAGCGCTAGAGTGCATTCACCCTACTCATCACCTTATTCCAACCATTTTATGTGTTCTAAAGCTAGTCAATTTCATCTACCTGTCAAGACAGCACAAATGGATAGCGAGAAGACAGCTTCCCAATTTTCGAATAAGCCTACTGAATTTTAAATTAAGCGTCAATAAATTTGTCATGCACCCATCATTCACCGGTCGACAAGTCATTCTGAATAATGACCCAAACAGTCGAGCTGCTGCTTTGTCCTCCATCGCCATATGGCTGGACAATAGTCAGCCATTACTAGTAAATCGTAATAACATTTAGTCTACCCCCTTTCAAGACATGTTTAAATTGTCTAGATTGTAAATGCGCTGTTAATCCTCTGCAGTACTGCCTTGAAGGCTATTCATCAACCTTCTAAGACCTTTTACAATGTGGTGATTTTACCTTGGGCGCAATATCGGATCAGCACAGATCTGATTTCCTTAAACGGCCTATTCAGTATAGGCCAAGTAAGTCTAATGGCAGCAAGATGCGTTTTGGATCACCTGCTTACCAGAGCTGTGCAGAGGAACGCAAGCCTCACAATGTGTGTTGGTTTAGCTAGCGCTCTGATGTTATGCACATCTGCTCATGATTAGAGTCGCCCATACCATGCATGCTGCATTAGTGGCATCTTTTTACGCCGATTCTACTAAGTTACATATCATAGGAGGCGGCAGTATTTCAATTTGGCCGTACTTCAATTATCACATTCCAGATCCTGTTAAGATTTTCATTTGAGATACCAAAAAAACGATAGTGTTATTAAAAAATATAAACATGTAAGTTCTTTTGCAGAGCGGGCTGCTAGGAACTCCACGCATCCTTCCAATTACTTCTAGGCAACACTTGAGAATCTTAGTTTGTTAATAGGCTTTTCCGGTTGATTAGATGAGAGGAGTGACTGGAACTGGCTGGTGATCTCTAGTCACCTGAGTGAAGCTCACTAGGGTCATTTACCTCATATTTTGGATAGTATTGCCATGGACAGGTCTGATTTATTCTGTAACCGCTGTGAGACTTTATCGAATTCTTTTGGTACGCATATCCTCGGCGAATAACACCAAAAGTCATCATCAAATGTACATTTTAGGAGGAATCAGCTGCTTTACCACTAAAATCAAGACCTCTCGACTTATGTTCTTAGTACCAACGACAGTGTAAATTATATGAAATGGACGGATGAGAACCCCTGTTTCATGCTTTTTGATGAGATCTTCCCAGCCAGTCCTTCTATTTAATTGAAGCGATCAGTTATTGCAACAAATGGAGAACTTCTTTCGTGCACTTACGTCGAAAGAGTTTCCTGCTGATGCACAAGCTCCCACAACCTGTGCGACCACTGCGCCATGTCTCTGTCCATGAAAACTGCCATGCATAGTAAGATGATGCAATGCGATTCGCAAGCATTACACACTTCTCCCATATTTTTCAAACCAGTGGATTCAATATTAGAGAACGGCAGGTGGCACTGTAGCGGGCGCATGTAAATGGTGGGATTGGGGCACAGAAGTGTGAAGAGGATGCGGCTAAGTGACTATGACTATGTCACCTTATATTTTGATTACGCTAAAATTTCGGGAATCGGAATTGCGGATACCTGATTTCTCTAGGTGATACCACTACTCCTGAGCAAGCATTCGTTGTGCCACGCATGATGTGGCAGATGATACATCCTTTCTTAAATGTGAACTGCCCGCAGACGTTCCAGGCCTTAGGTGGTTTTCACTTTCCCCTTCTCTGAGTTTCCCTATAGATGGCGCATTCGGTGGAGCAGACGACGGAGATAGCATGAAGATAATACGCTAAGTTTGTCTCCATGACATAAGGAGTGGAGCTTACCGTGCTTAAGCATATTTATAACGACCTGGTCTGTCAAAACTACCAAGATGAATGTTAAAGGACGATACATAAAAAGTTACATGCACTTTATTCATGCAGTGGGTGAATTCGGAACAGAGTCGTAGGTGCTTTGTGAGTGTCAAGCAATGAATAACATTAACCAAATTTGCGGCAGTCTCTCAGCATGGTCAATCATCTCGCCTTTCCATCGCATCATTCATCCACTGTGTACAAGCACAAGAGTCTGTTTAGGTAGTAATAATAATTACTAGCTGCAATTCTAATGCAAACAAGGTTTTTCGCTTATGTCATATGGCAAACAGTCCATTAAATTAAATGCTTGATTATACGCCAAGGCGTGGCCGAGTTCGTCTCTTTTCCTGCGGACCGCTTAATCTGCTGCCATTTTGGCCGCAGTCATGCAGTCGCATTTGCTCTGTTCCAAACCTTGCTACTGCACCCCCTACATCCGTGAAACAAATATAATCGTGCTGCGGGCGTGCACTATTGCTAGCCACAACAGTGCCCTCGTGTATTGCTCTGTGACCATCGCGTGAAATAAACTTGTATCGAGCTTAAGCATCGCACAGGCCTCTGTGAGCGCACAGAGTACTTGGCACTGGTGCGTCAGCAACATATTGCCCTTTTTAATTAAGTAAATTATGGTGGTGACAAATAATTTGATTTTTTTGACTTTTTATCTCCTCCCACGCTCCTCGGTGCATGAGAGAAGGCAACTGAGCTTGGTCTTGCATAAATTGTCATTTAACTTTGAGTGTTCTTTCGAGTGTTTTAATGTGGAATGACTTTCCAAAAGTAAAGAACTTGTTGTGGGATTGTTCACTGCTTGATAATGGTCGGATTAAACGCCGATTCCTCGAAGAAGACCAAATGAAGGCGATCTTGTGATTAGGCAACACCGATTTCTTTTTGAAGTGACCTACTTCACGCTCCCTAAACGTTATTCAATCAAGAGGATGCCAACTCAAGTCCGATGAGCTTTGCGACTTGTGATCGCGGCCGTAACCACAATCAGACTGGACTCCTGATTGGCTATATTAATGAACACAATTGGAAGTTTCCAAGCCTGTTGACGTGGCAAATGTAAAACATGCAAATTTTTAAGCTGAATTGCAGGCAACTAGAGCAATATTAAGTAAGTGCTTTTATTAAGCTGTTGATTCGGTGACTAACGACCCTACAATGGAAACTAATCATGCTGCCTGAATGCGTAGGCATCCAAGCGACTTGCCAACGGCAGTAGAACATAATTAGCCCATTTCGACGCAGTTGTGGACTTCGGATATCGGCGCTGCATCTTCTTATAAGGTACGGCAAGAATAGTTGGGCACGCAAATGTGCCGTTCAGTTACATGTGTACTTGTGTATGCAGGTTATAAGGCTGCGTAAGATGCTTTCGCTGGGTTTTATTGGATTGTTGCACCACGATCCGATTGCAGGGGTAGATTGTTTGTCAGAACACAGGTCTCTGTTGAAAGTGCAGCGCTTACCACAGGGATTTTTTCTAAAGACCAAGACATTTTTGACAAGGCGCTTTCTTTTAAATAAATGACTACTTGATTTCCGCTGGCTTCTCCTGGGATGGCGAGATTATCTTGCATTACCGTGTCTTCCTTACCGGTTCAGTAAAAGTTACTCCCAACCTAACTTCGTGTTTTTTGAAGTTTTGTTGCCTACATCTGTGGTAGTCAACATTTTACTGTGTGGTCAACTCTTTTGCGTGAAAAGACTAAAATTCGAGGGTTCATTTGCATCGTGCGTCTAATCATGATTTGGCAGTGCTGAACTTTGTTACGCATTTAGTTATCAATTCGCAGAATCACTTTATCTTTCGCTTATGTGCTTCTCGGTTGCTTACAGTTGAAAGGGCGAATTCCACCATAAATTCCCTTGCTCTAAATTTAACGCTTATGAACACGATTTTCCGTGTTTTAAAAGCTTATTCATGCAGCTAATGTAACCCAGTAATGTGTGAGCAGACGAATATATGATGAGGCAGTTGAACTGTACCTACTTGACCTTCATGATTTGCGATTTCGCAATGGCAGTGCATCTTATTCTAATCATTGCGGATTGCTGGTTTTTCGCCGTGGAATCGGTCGCACTTAATCCCATGACACGGATGCAGAAAAAGGGGAAAAGGCATGCAGATTGCCTATGTCTTTGCACTTATGCTTTGCAATTGTACTGGTGTGGGCTATTCCTTGGAATTCCCTGTTGAAAATAATTCAGCGAAATTGTTATGCCCATAGAAATCGAGGAATTGACTACAACTCAACGACCACCGTCTCAGAACACGTCGTTTTGGGTGAAACTCACTCTGGGCTACATCTAGAATTCGTCCTGCTCTGCATGATACACACCCGTTCCTAGAAGTCGCGAGAGCAGAGGCACCAAAAGCAATTTTGAGTCAGCTAAAGGAGATGGAGCGTTCAACATTTGATGCCTTCAATGCCCCATGCTCCCCTTCAAATATTTGCTTGCCTAGTTATTGAAGTAGCTAAAATGTTTAGTGCTGATGATAATGGGTATGAAGAAGGTAAAGCTTTTTGATAATATGCTGTTAATGATGGTGGCCTGGACCAGAATTTAAACACCTAGACACAGGCCTAGAGGTAACTGGTAGGTGAGTTGCCTATGAAGGCTTGCAAAGGCTAAAAATGCAAGCTTAGATTTTAAGTCTGCCTAAGGAGGACGGTAAGGTGGGTATTGTAGTAGGCCTAAGTGAGAGCCAAGTTCATTATGCTTAAGACGAATGGAGTTAGTTACACGAGAGGAGAAGCATGTGTTGCATTCACGGTAGTTGAACATATCAGCATTGCAGGACGCACTCACTTGCAGAGATCGTTTGACAGCAAGAGAAGGCAAATCAGAATAATTGTTGTGACCGTCACCCAAGGGGTGATTTTGGCAGCGCTGAGCCGTAAAGTGTAACTCGAACTGTAAACGGGAGGATGAAGAGTGACGTCTGATAAAATCATGAAATGAAATCTCGCCACGGCGATATCAATGATGCAAGAAGCTTGTGGTCTGCTTTGCTAATTTACTAAACATTTAAAAAGAAGTATCTAGGGAAGATAGAAAGGTTGGTTGGTAGTTTTGGAACTCGACGGTAGGCCGATTTCTTATGTCGTATGCACGCATGCTTCACCCACTTGACGTTAGTGTCAACTGCGAAAATGTCAAAAGACGCAGATGTCATCGCTCTTTCCTGTCAGTCGTTAAGTTGGCGATGGGTTTGTCATTCGAACTGGATAGAAAAGCGGTCGTGTGAACCATTCATGTGCAAGCTTGTTCTCACCTTTTCATTGCAACATCCGCAGGTCCTCCTCAATGTCCTTCTGATAATAACGTAGGAATGGATTTTTGGTTCGAGAATCGTTTATGCATTTCTTTTAAATTAGATGCCGACTTGCCAATTTATCTTCATCAAGGCCGGTCTTTCCACAACGTCAAGCCACGAGATCAGAACTTCCCGCCTTACGACTCCAAGTGCACTGCGTAATTTGTCGGTTCCAGTCAAAGAAACAGCAGCATCCGTCTAAAGATGATGCGTCGTTCCATACATTGATGAGATAAGAAACTGACATGCAGCATCGGTGATTGCATAAGAGGCAAAAGAGTGTTAACAAACTTCCCATGATACGCATTTAGTTGTTAGAACTGGCTAATGCTTAAATGACTTGAATGGCACTAGGTAGATTGTTGCTCATGCACCATGTAACAATCACCTAAGCATCCTATCCTGATGCATCCGCCGGGTAAATCAAACATTACTGTCATGAACTGGATACTTTTAGCGCGCACTCCTAATATTTAGTGCCTTTCAAAGCGTCGCATGCTTTCGGTATTGCGAATTTTCTGCTCCCTTTAGTGGGTTGACTTTTTGAATAGGCGACAGGGGATATAGATGGAGTAGGAGAGGAGTGAAGTGGGTAGACGAATTGATATGATTTGATTCTGCATGAAATTGATTTCGACTTAAAGTTTAGCAGGACGGTATCGTCGAGTGGCGTAGTTTACCTGATGAACAATCTACTCGATGCGTGGGACGAGGTCCGCTCTCTCTTGTGCCCATCCACATCTGGTTAAACTTCCTTTGCAGCTTACGGTCAATGGTCATTAAGTGGTAAGGAAAAATTGACGCAACCGCAGTGGTGCAGATTCTCTAAATTATGGGACAATTATCATTATACGAGACAGAAGATGGTGATCTGCGCCTTTAATTACCACAATCATTGCTTGTCGCCTGAGGGCAGTCTCAGCCTGTGTTTTTATGTTGAGATACGACCTTACCAAGTCTCCTCCATCCCATCTGATGTGGCTTTCGAATCAGTGTGTGAGCTAATAAATGGAAAGATATGTGAGTACCTCATTTTTAGTGTGGGTAGATTAGGTTGGCCTTGTGGGTGAAGACTTCAGTGGAAGATGACGTTTAAGATTGCGGGTGAGTGCCATGTACCAAGTCAATAGATGCTTGCTAAACGGTAAAACACAGCGTTAGAAATGTCGAAGAAGACGGTAGCAGAGACAATCTACTTTGCATTGTGCTCATTATATTCTGCACCATGTTTGATGGGTGCTGAACGATACGCCATGGCTTTGATTCGGATTAAGACAAGCGTAATGATGGGAAGCAACCTGAAGCTTAAATTGCAGCGACGCTTGCAACCTTAGTTGTTACTCCTTTGCGCGTCTTTCAGCTTACCACATGGCATCGTTGCTCTGATAGAGTGTATTCAAAAAGCGTACAGTATTATAAGTAATTGACGCCGGAAAAAGAAGATGTATGGATTTGAATCATGAGACATATGTCAAAGAGAGCTGATTTTGGGTGCGATAAGAGAATATCGTTTAAAACAAAATTCTTAAGTTGATGTAGGATAGCCAAGGGAATAGTAAGGCGTCCTTTCTAGTCGATCGTGCTGGGAGACAGAAATGCCTCGATGCCATCGTTGTGGTGCCGAGACACGTGCTTCTCGAAGGACACAAGGCAACTTTATCCTTCCTTCACCTCCAGCCTCTTTGACTGGGCACTGATTCGACACATTAGTTAAATGATTGCTAGTCCGAATTACGCGCAGTTGCGAAATGTCACCACATTAAAAATGATACTGAGAGAAACTTTTAGAAGTCTCTCAGCTCTAGCGATTCTTCGATGACAGTTTTCCATGGCAACATTTACTCATTGTTGTACAAACGTGATAAGGGAGGTGACGCCTTTAGAATTAATGCATTTTTACCAAGCATACCGTATCAATCACCGTCAATATTTGTCAGCCTGCTATCCAATCACATCCCATAATTTAATCACTGAGTCAAAATTACTCGTGACTGCTTTGTGTGTGGGCCCATCAAAACCGCAGACTGTGAACTGCGGGAGACTGCTAGCTTGCCTTGACAACTAAGTATCTTGTTACTTCCTTCTTGATTGTCAGTCGAGCTTCAATTATTTGTTGACTTGGTTACTGTCGAACCGATCCCAGCACGTTTTTCTTACGTGTGATAATGTTCATCTCGTCGGGATTTATGCATCGCATCGCTTTATATCAATGCTCAATTCAGTCCACATTCTGATATTAATTCATAAAATATTTATTATTTAAATTTGTTGCTCCGCGCTACTTGTTTCTTGTCAATAGGAAGCATTTAGACCCTTTGAGGTTCGTGAGTAAGGATGGCATGGAAAGGAATGCCAATGCGACTGCAAGCCCGGTCGCAATTCCACCCTCGGGATACGCACCAACATGGCGTTGGCTACAATTAAATGCGATTCAAAAGCATTTCAATCAGCTTTCGAAGGATAGGGAGGCAATTGCGTTGATCACAGCTTAGGATGGAAAGTTGCAGCCACATGGCGCATCACCATCGAAGCCTCGTAACTACTGCGATTCGTAGCTTAAAACTAAACGACCCCAAGAACCAATTTTGAACCAGGTGATGCGAATGAATGGCACAAGTACTGGAAATGAATTAGAGGCCTGGTTGCTGAAGTGATGCAATTCTTGTGCTTCGCAAATTGGCTAAGTTTGGAAAGGGGTTTGCATGAAAAGGTAGCCCGTTCGATAACAGAACCGGCAGTTCACTAAAGAAGAAACTAAAACATTTTCAATGCGATTTAGCTAGCATTTTGAGTGGTGTGCGCGTTCGGCCGTAAAGGCTCACTTTTACTTGTACTGGTATCAGAAACCCAACGTCATGTTAACTGCTATTGGATTGTTAAGTAAAAATGAAGTTGAATCGCAAGTTGATATGCACTCGGAAAATCGCGACCGAATACCTAATCAGCAGTTGATCATTCCTACAGATATTAAATGTTGCTGTTTGCTAATGCACATGCCATGTTCCACTCTGCCAATGGGCACCTTTGCATTGCCAAACATGCTTCATTCCATCTTTTACGCACTTTCAAATTCAAATCACTCCACCATCATTTACCACAACATAGAAGAGTCGTTAACAATCTCTAGCAAGCATCTATCAATTTACTTAGCAATACTTTACATAATGCTTACGAGCGTGGCAGTATCATCGCTAGCTATCAAATACTGAATTTGTTCTGCACGTCACGCATGTGTGACATACGAGTTCAAGGGAGAAAATCAGGATATAACATGTGTACTGGCGGAGTATATGCCAACAGTGGGTTACAGTGAACACAAATTTGTAAAAACCTGACACAGAAAGCAGTAAACTTAGTCTTGTTCTTCACGAAGAACACCTTCACTCAGTAGAATACTGCTGGAGTGGTCTATTTTCCCTACCCACGACCTTGTTTTTAATATGGCATTTTGATCAAACCAAACTAAATAAGAGGCCAAAAGGTTAATTAGTGTCGTTAGATAGACAGATTAATGGACGGCTGCAATAGCGGCGTTTAGAGGAAATAATCAAGATGTCTCGACCATCTATTTTTAGAGTGAAGCCTTCGTGTGGCTACTGAAATTTTCAGGCCCTCATGGGTCTAAAGAAAACTTTAACACGTAGACTAAGTCCTTCGCTTCTAAGGCATGTAATCACACACACGGTCATTTAATCACTCCTCCTTCCATTTGTAGAACTAATATGTCGCAGAAGGCGTACTTAGATGCTCTTTTATGCATGGCTTATATTAGCCTTGTTCTCATCCAATCAAAGATGCGTTGATTTAAGACATAGACGGCAGTGCGACACCTCGCCTACCCACACATATTCCACCCGACCTCCCTGCAGAGGCACAGAGGATCTGTGCCCACTGATCTCGTCTCACAGCCGTTCCAATAGGGCGTAAATACAGGCTGCAGAGAAACATTTGACCTCGCATTTGTATAAGTGTGCTTCCCTGCGACCACTCCTTAGTCGCTATACCGTAAACTGAGTCTTCGTTTGCTTATCTTGAGCTGATGTCATGCATCTGTGGCACGAGGCAGCATGACCGATCGATCTTGCCTGATAAATGTCCATGTCACATAAATGTGAAACAATTGAGTAATTGTCCATTTTAAGTGACAACAACCGCTAACGTTAAAGACTGATTAAAATTGTGGTAGAAAAGGAGAACATTGCCCATTCATTAAAACAAAACATCTGATATTTGGAGGTCAAAAGTTTGCAAATGTAGATCTGCCTCCACCGCGAACAGAAGCGCAAGTAGCTAAACGGTTACGAAGTTCCTAAAGACGATTAGAATGCCTCCATAACCTAAAACCCAAGGCGATTTTAATCGGGGATGACAACTTTTTACAAGGTCAGAGATCGTTGTTAACGCACGTTATCAAGTAGACTTTCTTCCTTGGTCAGCTGTCAACCATTAGGGCACCCGCTGAGACTCCTTTTGTATACTCCTCTGTGTAGGAGTATGGGCATCTGTTTAGGCGAACAGTGAGGGCTCAACCACTCAAACACATACTGAATTAAATTAGTCGGTGATGTCATACTCAAGTAATCAACCTCATAAGGTTTGAACTGCCAAGCAGGTACCATTTAAGGTGAATGGAGACGATGACTTTTATGTAGATCACGGTCACCTCCTCAGGCAACTCGCCTACTTCTGCCGCGACTTCAACAACACACTACTTTGCTAACAGCTCCTCACTGCCAATTCATTTTTCTTATAATTTTTTTGTTCCAAATTGCCTAACTTCAATTAAGCAAAGATGTGATGATGAGGGAATTCGACGCCAGTGCGACCTCCCATCAAGCCCTGTTCGCTTCAACCACCTTCTCTGCAGAGCCACTGCAAAGATCATAACCGATTCCTTTAAGACAAGAAAAACTGAGTGCTCACTAAGCTTGACTTCTGGTTGTGCTACTGGCACCAAAATACAGCCATCAGCGAGTTAGGTGATCCCGCATTGGAATGCTGAGTTGTGCCTCCCAGTGACCAGCCCACGGCTGCCAAACCGCAAGTTGGTTTCAGGCTACCATCACTATTCTACTAAAGTTAACACGCCTTTGTTCGCTCATGTTGATCTCATTTAATGCGTCTGAGGTTCAAGTCGGCACAACTGGTCGTCCTTGCCTAATGAATGACCCGCGTCACACATAGGTGACGCAACGGAATGGTTGCACATTTTAAGCAGCAACAACCCCTAAGTTTGAATATCGTTTAACATTACAGCAACTAAGAAGCGATGTTTTTAAGTTTGCTAGAATCATTTGCTGCTTGGAAGCTAACGTGTTTGCGGCTGCCGATTTAACGTCACACATTTTGCCTAATCAAAAATAAAGCACTGCGAGTATTTTGCGTCTAATTTTCGCATGAACGGCCTTGTTGTTTTTAAATGCACTTGTGACCTGCAATATAATCTCCTCCAATCAAATACGTTTGAGGTCTAGTCCGGATATGCTCTCAGTGGAATTGGATGCACACGTCTTGGATATTAACATGATGGAGAATAAATAAAATCATGTCTTCTTTTCTCCTTCGCCAACGAAATTCTCGCTTACATTTAACTACTATAAGGGAAATAAACTGTCAAGCTAGAGCATTAAATGTTTATCATAACCTTTGCATCGTTTTAGCAAGTTTTGGATCATGCAATTGGTTAACAAAGTCATAGCCCCCCGAGGCTTCCTCAGAGAGGAAAGCAGATATAACAAATGAAGGAAATACATTTATTTGGTAACCAGAAGGAGAATTCGAGGTACTGACAGGACCTAGAAGCCAGTTTGCTTAGTGATGACAAAACAGCCAACCAAGTGTCCGCAACAGGAGCCGGAATTTAGGCCAATAGCGAAGTGTTGCAAAATAATTTGTCCGAATAACTGTCAAGTGCCTCAAACTCGCTTGACATTACCACGCAATCCCGATCCATGTGCATGCAGTAGAGCTCCGAAGTGTTACGTGATCCACAGTCGAGTGGACTCTGCGGAATTCAGCCGGTAAAAGCTCTTAGGCGAAGGAATTGTGACTTCTCTTCTATGTCGTCTAATCATTTCAAAACTTTCATAGTTTGAACAATTTGATGCAGACTGCATTTAAGACAATTAGTTGCGGTAGCTGGACTCCTTCACCTCAATTTTTACGTCTTTTGCAGAAAAGACACAACAACATGATTAAATCATCAAACGATGGTTAGGCAAAGCGAAATTCGCACCCGGAGTGACGGGACGATAGGAACTTAAAGTACCATCTGTGATACTAATATTAAGTCAGTCAACAACGTCCGAAGAAGAATCGCCCTTGCAGTCACCTAGTTATGTAGTGAGAGAGGAAATCGAATTGCCTCCATGAGCGAACGGTGGTGAGTGAGTCGAAAATCCCTGTAAGTAGCTTCTTTGTTAGTCACAAGTGCTATCCAAACGAGGGCTTGTAGAGCGAATTCCGTAAAGTCGTGGGTGTCGGACCGTTGATTCGTGTTTTGAAACAAACTATTCAGAATTGAGTTAACGTGTAGATCCCAGGCAACGCCGCACATACCGAATCTGGGAAGCAAAGCTGCTTCTTCTTTTCGTCTACCAAGAATCCAATCATTTGGTGTTATAAACACGAGCACTATTCGCTCCTCCATTGCTTCACCCATCCCCGTTGGAGGCATTTAACCTCGAAATTCTAACTTTACTGAACAGTGAATGAGGAACGCATAAGCAGTATGCGGTCTATCTATAGCGCTGGAATGGCATTTTTGGCGTCAAAGCAGGCTCCATCTCCATGGTGTCGAGCGTTTGTGATTTCACTGCGGCTATCGAAACGCATCCAAGCCATCCCTGAAGTCAATGAAAGCCGCGAGTCTGCCAGCGCCTTCCCTATTGACACACACAGAGGATGGGGCACTGGTGGCCTAGGAATAGGTCTAGTCTTGGGGTAGAGGAGAGGCCTGATCGACACTCCGCTTGCCCTGCCTTCCCTCGCGGACAATCTGCTTCTCCCACTATTTGGACTACCGAACATATCGGACATGCCCACCCGTCCAAGCGTTCAATTCATACTGAGCGAAAAGTCGTCCAATCAATCACACCGGCATTGGCCACTCACAATGGCACAACCACCGAGAAGCAATGGTTCAGCGCCCACCACCTTCTTGCAGAAAACCGGAGCTTGCTCGATCTGCGAGGATACTGCTCCAACCACAGTGAAGGACTGTGACACGAGAGGTTAAGTGTGTCCATTGAAGTGGATGGCATTTACTAATGGAACGCGCATAATGCAGTGCCAAAGAAGACGCAGTTGGATGGAAAACACTTCTAATAGGGAAAAGGGAGGATAAAAGAGGGGAAGGCTTGGTGTAAGTACATGGAGAAATTGGAGGTGGGTGGGGCAGAAGTCCTTAAAATGTTCAGTGTCTAATGTCAAGAACTGCGCAGTTGCGACTCCCACAACCGCAGATTAACGGATTCGGGGGCCGCCTCATAGCACCACTTCTTTTAGTAAGTCATTTTCCCTCGTGTAAGCGCAGACAGCTCGATATCCTCAGCACATGGTTGGCTAATCGCCGCAACCATCTGTGACGGTTTGGACCACCTCCATGCGCAATGTTGCTCATATTTTTATCGTCGCTGCTTTCTTTCCACCGCGATATGTCTTCTTCAATCTGAAAAAGTGGAGAAGAGAAAAGATAGAATGATTATGAGAGAGGACAGAGGGCACAGACAGAAGAAGCAGGAGGCGAATAACGCGAAATAGGTGGATGAAGAAGTGAGAAGTTACAATCAACCAATCTGCCAACAAACCAGACAACAAATGAATGGTCAAAGGAGAGCTTACTGGGCCCAGGATACAACTATCCACCTAGTCGTCTGCGAAGTCGCGTACAGAGAGGAAGATGGACCAACTGTGCCAACAGGCCTACACACACAAACACACGCGCGTGCACATACAAACAAACACATGTTCTTACCTGTTTCCGTGCCACACTGATCAGGACAACGATCTAGAAGGTCAAAGGAAGGAAGTGGACAACGACATACACACAGTGGGACAGAGAGGGCGAAAAGTGTAGAGATGAAGGAGAAGGGAGAGAAGTGCACCTTCTTACCCGTTATTATGGACCACCAGGTAGAGAGACCCCCTACAAGGTGGAAGCTGAATGTGGGGAATGGGATGGAAAGGAGGGGTATGAGCCAAACTATGCAATACGAAGTCGAAAACAGGTTGGAGGCACTTACCTTCGCTCTCAAGAGCATAACTGATGAAGGAGAATGGGTGGGATGAGGAGGCCGACGAGGCGGCAGAACTGAGGTGGCGTGGAATAAAACAAACTACAGAAAAAAAGATGGAAGATGGGAATGAAGGGGATACGGCAATGTTAGCTAAGTTAAAGCGGAATTCAGACATTGCTTAAGTCTAGTGTAGTCTACTGTGGTGTAATCTAAGCCTCGTCTAGTGCAGAGCATAACTCCTCTCATCAACATTACCACTTAGCATAGTATGATGAGGGATAAAGAAAGTGGAGAGAAAAGAGGAAATTACTTAAATGACGTTGGCAAATGATGGAGTTGGAGGAGGAGGAGGAGGAAGAGGAGAAGAGACTGTGGGTCCGGGAAGGGAGAACGTGACAGAATCGGGAGTAGCCAGACGAGTGAAGCGTCCTGGCGTCACTGAAATGGAAACACGTAGGACTGTAAGAAGATGATATGTAGGCAGCATTCTTTCCTCCCTTTTTTGTGGTCTGAATAAATGAAGTGTAAGCACTAAGGCATAATGAAAAACGCAGTGCTAAAGAGCATATGCAGTGAAGTGGAATGCAGACAAGAAGAAGTGACCCACCGAAAATGGATTGAAGAGGGCAATGTGAGATGAGAAGGAGGCATGAGGGTTCCCGCTCCACCATCTCGAAGACGTCGCCGGACCTTGTTGCTGCGTGTGTACCTTTGTCCCTAATATCTGCCAGGCAGAAGAGAAAGACCTCATTGCATGCAGCCTGCAGTTGCGTTAGGCTGATTCGACGTGACAAACGAGGAGGAGTTAAGGTTGATTTGAACGGTAGGTTATGAGTACCGCTACCTACCTATCCTCTTCCATCCCAACCATTATCACTCCTTTCCACACCTGACTGTACTGTTCAGGCATACATGGCTGCTCTATTCTACTCGTATTTGAATTGGTCCAGTACAGTCTGGCCTAGTTAAGCCTAGTTTAGCCTAACGTGCTACACTGCTTCTGTTTCACTACATCTGCTCCTGATTCTGCCCCTACTCCTGCTGTCGATTAGGCAATTCGCAATCACGTGCGAGGCAGACATAAGAAATGAGATGAGCAAAGCGGTACAAGGCATACCTGCATGAAAGGAAATGGCGACTTATCCCTAAACACTGCTATGGAGCTGACGAAGGTGACTTTCTGATGGCTCTCCCTAATTACGTATCTACGCGAAATCTTCCTTCGCACCAGAGAAGACAAGGGTGGTGTTTGCACCTCGCTGATGATGGCAAAGTAACTCGCTTGTTCAACTGAAGTGGACGAATGAATGGGTAGGTGAGGAGAGAAGAAACGAAGGGCCGAGAAGAGGAAAGATAGAATGCTAGGGAAGAGAGTTGGCGAAATGTTATTGCTGTATGTCTATGCGTAGTGCTGTAGATATCTCTTCTTCAGTCCTTTCGCTCTCGCTTCCCACTACCCCATAACACCTTCATCCATCCACTCCTACAGCCATGCAGCTGAACGGAAAAAAAATCGACCACGTATTTCTGCCTAAAGGCACGCTTCAAGCATTTAACCCCTCGATTTCAGTCTTGATATGTGGTGAAATGCTCTGGCATACCAGTGAGTACAATGCTGAATTGCCGCATGCAAACCTAGTAGGGAAGAAAAGGGATAAGATGGATCAGAGGGAAGAAGAAGAGGAGCAGAAGTAGACGTGGGAGGAGGAGGAAGGGATGGTAGCATAACTTACCCCTAATTTCTGCGATTTCTATCTGCTTTGGCCCCTTGACGTCTTTGCAACTTTTTAAGGAGAGCGGGGATGAAGGAGAAGGAAAATGGAGGCAGGGAGAACGAACCAAAAGGAGCTGAAGACGCTGGCAATGAACCGAGTGGTGGAAACGAGGATAAGGCGGAGAAGCAAAATGAGTAGTAGAAGGCTTCGCAACGCGTACGTAAGCATAACTGGCAGTTGAGTGCGTGATCGACGTCTTCACATGACTGCCATGTGCGTGAATCGATCTGTGACACGTGTCGCGTAGTATCTAGCAGTAGCGTCTGGTGGTGTCGGCTTTGCACAGCAGTCCTCCTTATAGGTTGTTTTCTGGTAGCAGACATCGCCTTCCCATGTGCTTCTTTGCTTTGGCTCAATCGCCATCACATCATAGCACACATGGAGGAGGAGCAGAAGGAAGAGAATTAGAGGGTTCATTAATACTAACGTAGTCGGAGAGGAGAACGTCGACTCAACAAGTGCACTGATCTTCGGTCTTCCTTTTCTCACCTGATATGCTTGATAAGTTAAAGGCCTGATTCAGATTGCAGCTGTCGTCGTGCCGTCGCCCACGTCATCGAGAACACCGGGACGTGGTTTCTCACAGCTTCAAAGACGCCAGTGCTGCAGATTGCGCTGGCCAGTGTTGGTTGGTCAGACCACCGATCGACCGGATGCCACCGGTGAGACTAGAAAGGCAGACGATAAAATGCGAGAAGTACAAGTTGAATGAAGGCTGTAGACTACTATGCATATAAGGAGGCACTTATGGATGTGTTTAATCACATCGCTAGAGTGTGCCGAATGGGAGTTGGGGCCCAGGATGCAGTGAACGTCGAAGGATGGGCAGTGGATGCTTTGTGGGCATTTGGGTTTTGGAATCGGATTAGAGGACTGAGTGGAGCTGGCTGCAGGAGGGAATGTTGACGTCTCTCCACGGACCCCCCCTGAGTCGAAGGGGTTAACAGATTGGAAAGGCGAATAGAGAGTCAAGGAGATTTGGGATCGAAGCCACGATTGCAACGGCCAAGGTAGTTTATGTCGCGAGCAGCTTGAGAACACTTTGTAATTCCCACAATGTGCAGCTACATCATGATAGGCAGCTCATTGATTGCTTTATCGATACAAGCATTGATTTGCTGGTCAGTCAGTCAACGATCGATGAGACGCAGACAGAATTAGACCGCTGATCATAAAAAATGCCATCAATTTGCTGCAGCCCTTCGATGAAGTCACCTCTGCCGTTCTAGCGCATGTTCTGCTTCAATAAACAGAACAAGACAGGTTTCAAATGCACCAAATTTATAGGTTGGAAGAGCCTTTGCATTTGCATTTGCTAGCATCCAAGGTTTGATGAGAACCTTATTTAATAACCAAAGCAACTCAACGTCAGAAAGTGGATGGCAGAAGCGATTTTCGGAAAGGGACAATACACAACGCACTAGCAAAAATGGCAATTGCATGTGATATATTGCATGACTGAGATGGTGTTGCTTTGCTAGTCGCTAATCACTGAAATGTAAGTCGAAATTCAGAAGTGTTGCCCACACTCTACGCGCCTTTGACTCTTCAGTGGGAATGGACTCAGTCTCAATCTCCACCTCCTCAGCCTCCATTGACTTCTTACCATGCAGCAGCACTTATTGTCATGCCATCTCGAAAAAGTTGGACGTAAAGATCAGCATTCTACCCCGCAATTAAATAGGAAGGAGTTAAGTGATCCCATGCGCATGAGGGGTGAAGCGAAATGTTGATTGTGGAAAAGAAAGAACACAGACTGAAGTGTACGGTCCCCACCAGTGTGCCACGATGCAATACCCACCTAATGACAGTCTTTTCTACTGACATTTTTTGGAGGTAGAATGTTATTGCTACTAAGTCGACGCGTAGAAGTGGATATTTGATCAGACGTTGGCTGGAATAGAGGGGTTGTAGACAGGCAGGACAGCGAAAGGAGGAGGAGGGAGCGGAGGAGCAGAAAAAGGGAATAGGGAAGGCATCTACCCACATTCGCCTTGAAAGTGAAAGCACCCTGCCACTTACTCAACAAGATGGCGATGTTGGCTCATAACGAAACGTCGTAAAAGACGAGATCTTTGACGAACAGTGAACAGGTTCTAAGAAGTCATTTAGACCGAGGGGGGGGAGAGAAGAGTACCCGCCTTCCCACCACTGCTAAGCCAACTTTCATCACTCCTCCGTTAGCCCCAATTCTTTCGACAAATCTAGACCGACGCGGGGAATGTGGTCAAGAGGAACTCATCTGTCTGACCATGAAGTCACTACAAACTGACCCACCTGCCCACGCACAGGGCCCCACAATCAGTGTGACCGCCTCCACCAGTCAATCTAATTGCACACCAAGGACTGTTGGCACCCTCCTCACGCACCCTAAATACTCACTAACTGCCACCACACCACCACCGCCATCGCCACGTCCAGAATCCAGAAGCCATTTCAACAAGTAGCTCTCCAAATCTGGCCCACGCTGTCGCAAAAGCCAAATAAGCACACTAACCAGCATAGTTGATTGCCGCACATTTAAGAGGTGAAGCTATTGCAACGCACACAAGGAAGAACAATGTATCACGGACCAAACACTTTCAAAGCAGTCAAATTTTCCAGCGGACGAGACCTTGCGTCCACGCCTCCCATGGCAAGAAAGTAACACCCCCCACTTTGTGAAGCAGGGCTCCAGCAACAACAACGACAAGTTCCGCACTCTAATGTCACAGACGGTCAAGCAGCAGTAGCGAGGCAAACGAAGAAGACAGGATCGATTCCACTCCTACTACTCCTCATGTCCATCAGGTCACAAACGCCCAACATCTCGCACCAGCAACGACGACGCAGCACCTGCTCCCTCTTCTACATGTCCTGCTGCGCCGACTGCCACTTCAACGCTGACAGTCATCTGTAAAGAAAGTTAAACTCCTGTCAAACTAACAAGTCTCAGTTGCACACTTCTTTCTGACCAGACAAATTAGCACCCGAAGCAGCTAGCAATCGCAATTGTTGGTAATTGCAATCAATGAAGGTCCACTGCAACTACTGAAGTTTTAACTAATACGATGGAAATCAATACATGCTCATTCAATGCATGGCCAGAACAAACGTAATCAACAGATCAAAGCACTCTACAGCAGCATAGAAGTGTGTAGAAAGGAAACTGATAAGCAGGTATCCATAAATAAATAGGTAACTATCAGTGAGAAAGTCATGAATGACTAGGAAGCCCTTAACAAAGTTAAAGGTCCAATTATCAAACTAGGCCACATTACTCAAAACTCATCCTTATTAAAATAGCGAACCATTTAGAGATAGCCACGATTATTAGCTAGAAGTGTTGCGCTGTAAAAACACCAACCCGAGTAGGTAGTACGAATGGACAACAATTGCAGCTACTTCTCTAACATTCTTTATATACAAACAGATAATAGAGACCGATAAACAGATGCATGCATATGCGCACAATAGGTTCTTAGTGGCAAGAAAATCTTGAATAAATGTCAAGCAGCCAAGTTGGTTATGACTCTCCTTAACTAAGTTACGCATCATTGCTAAAAGCCCATCGTCAGTAAAAGAGCTAACCACTTCTATAATTACCCAGGCACTCCAAACTTATTTCCAGAAGCATTGTAGAGTGAAAAAAATGCAGTTGTAGTTGGAAAACAAGACGTTCTAATGGTCACATTATGAAGCCTTTGCGTTTACTCCAGCAAGCAAACGTAGAAGGGAAGCAAATCAGCACCGAAATGACCTAAGACCACAAATATTAAACTTGCGACCAGTAAAATGCATTGAATACCTACCAGCTTTCAAACTTCTGCAGCAAAATAATCCCGACTGATAAGAAACGAGGATCCCCGAAGTGCACACCAATTACGCACTCAACATCCAGAATTAACCAATCATCCCAATGTTCGTTTGATAAAACAAACAGGCTTTTAATTTTTGTTTTTTAGTTTTATCTTCAAAGCTACTGCTAATACTAAAATTTGTCTTTAGTGTCATATTTGAAGAGCAAACATATGAACAAAATAAATTACAAAGCATGCAAAAATGGGAAACTCAACAACAAATCGCAAAGATATAAAAACAAATAAAACCATTTATAAACAACGTAAAGACAAAATCAAGTTTCATTAAAAAAGCAAAAGGGTTTTTGCTAATTATTTTTAGGTTTTAAGTTATATGAAGCGTGCTTTGTAGGTCAGAGTCGGGACATCAATTTGAACCTGGTTGCGGAGCGGTGTTGGCTCCCAAGCCGCGACTTATCCCCGTTCTGAACTCTTCTACAAGTTCCCTTCGTGCCCACTCTCTTATTCATAATGAAGATGTCGAGGCGTGTTCAGACTTCTAACAGCAAGGGCGGTAAGAGGGAAGAGGAGGAACCCTCTACATCCGTTGCATATCATGATTGATGTTTAAGTCTATAAAAGTCGATATTCCTCTCTGATTCGCTGTAAATGTTTAACATTTGGCTTTTAGTCATGAATTTTTAACTCTATATTTTGACTAACTACAACAAAAAGGACGGTTAAGATTACGAAAGAATGACTTGCTTGTGTGGCTTGATCCACGGTTGCTTTTGCGTTTCTTCTAATTGGGTTTTGTCAATTTCTCAAAGGTTCTTATCAATCCACTTCTTCTCCCCTTTCCTTTTGCTCTTTCTTTTATTTATTCATCTGTTCACTGCAGACATTTTCTTCTCTTCTTTTCCCCTTTTACCACTCCTATTTCCTCCTTCTTTACTGTCACACACGCGCACACCAGCTAGCAGCCAAATACAGTCCCTTTCCTCATGATAGGAAAGCAAACAGAGGTCTCTGTTACTATCAAGCACCCCAGGATTTGATACATAAACCATCCCTCTTAAGACGTGTCTCCGTACTCCAGAACGCCATGCATGAGGACCCCAAAGGACCAGATATCAGCTTTGGCATTTGGCTGGTAACTGCTCACTATTGCCTCTGGTGACAACCAACAAAACGGAGAAGCCCCTGGAGGGTGACACAGAAAACAGAAAGAAAAGCAAATCATCAATTAACGCTTTAGTTCGATAGAGGAGCCGTTTATCTGATGAACACATGAAGACCGAGTAAAACTAACCTTTGGTAAAGCCCCAATTAAAGCCAAGGATTTTCCACCCGAAGCTAGTGAACGTCATGGAGCCACTCTCGTCTTTATTACGTTTGACATTCGCAAATCGCTCTTCACCACTTGCTTTACATCTAGATACCTCGCAACCATCATGACCATCCAATCAAACAAAATACGTGCAATCCTATTATTGCTGACTGCCTAATCTACAAAACGAACCAGTTTGAACACGTGACAAGCCTTCACCTTTTGTAAAAATGCCTTCGAGATGGTAAGTTACACGTAACCTCAGTAGATTAAGGCAGAGGCCAAAGAACATGCAATATGCGTTAATGCGGAGGTCTTTGCATAATCTTTTTCTCCTCATGAAAGGCTTCAACGTATAAGCCGTTAAAAATCTACTTCACTGCTATCCTCAACCACCGTGTGAAACTCGGATAGACCATAAGGAAGTTGCCCCTTTCCACTTCCTCCTCCGGTTTCATGTCCTCTCAATGGATGACAGGATAAGTTACACACAGACGTGTCTTAACCAGGCTCACCTGAAAGGTGAGAGGTCATGCTGAGAAAGAGAAAAGGAATCAAAAAAAAAACAAAAAAAATGAGTGCAGAAAAGACTGGCCTGATCTACTGTCAATATAAGATAAAATTTGGGGTACCAAGTGCTGCTGATATGAATTTGCCGCAGTAAGATTATGCGCTCATGCCAAGCTTTAGAATCATAGCTACGAACAGATTCAGGGGTCTTTTTGGGATTACGGCAATGCCGAACTCTAGTATTCGTCTCATTTGCCATCACCAGATCAGCCGGTTCTTCTCCATTTAGGCAGGAGAAATGTTGCTACTGACAAGATATTGAGTAAAAGCTCAATCTGACAAAATGCGGCGATCTTTTGTAAAAATGCTGCAGGGATCATTTCATATGCTCAACCCAAACGCATTTTGGGTTGAATGCGCTGACTGCTGATGCATGTAGTCCACGTGGCTGGCCATGTTCAGCCAATTGAGAAGCGTCTCGTCTGACATTTCTCTAGGTCTTGAGTGTCTCCACCCGATTTGGGTGTGACAGAGGCACCTCTGAAGAATGCTCTCAATTACCGCAAGCCGCCCAGTCATGATTTCTTTGATGTCTGCGTCTGCTTAGCCATGACGATTGTGATTGGGCTGTGACCTGTGCCAATCACATGACGCGTGCTTATTGAAAGGCACTCATCCAACCAGGATTTGCTACAGCCTCGTGCTTCTTCTCATTCGTGGGCGACCGCACATCCAAGGAAATGACGCACAGCACAGGCTCCGGTGTGGGCAGGTTTGTATGCGAGCAGTGGCGTGAACAGTGGTGACAGCTCCATAGTGATGTGTGGGTAGCTCAACTGTAGCGCCGTAGAAGCGCCAATGTCTTGACACCTGACTGATAGTATATTGATGCCCACAAGACCTAATTAGCAATTTAGGAATATCTTCTCTAGTATCTATTGCCCTTCTCATCGCCTTAGCCATCAAGAAAATAGTTTTGTAAAATTATAAAAGACCCCGCAAGTGTTCCCCTTCGACACATATTAGTGATTCGCATATCGGTGGGGTAATGCCTAGCAGAATTAGTGCTTTGTAGCTGAGACAACAACGCCAATCAATGTGTCACCTATGGCAGCAAAATGAGGTGGCATTCCTCTCTCCGATTTCTTCAATCATAGCTGATATGACGTCAGATGCGAATGTCACTGACGTGGATTGCAGATCGACTAGTGGTTCACAATTTTTGTGAGGAGGATTCTGCTTCCCATTTACTACTAAACCTGCAATGCTTTCCTACAGTTAAGATTTGGTGTTAAGTGGAACGTGCCTTTCTGTCCCTGCTCTTTGTATCTAAAATGCCCTTCTCTGTGCCAATCCTCAACTGATCCTCCGTTAAGTAGACAGGCAAGTGAATAGGTGAATGAACATGTAAGCGAATGTGGTTGGACGCAAAACAAGTTGGCTTCAAATGGCTATCAAAGCACAAAATAAATCCAATTTTGAATAAAACATGCAGCCGCCAAGCACTGACATTTTATTGGCCTCACTGAGATCGGTTGTGCAAACTCTCTCACAGGAACCCACTCAGCGAAATTGGGACTGATCAGGGTGGATGTAAGCCCAGAAAGGCGAAGCCTGGGCCTCGAGAACCTTCCAAACAACACTCAACTGAATGAACATGCCTTATTGAAGACTCCGTCTTGACCTTCAGGAAGAGGCTTCAGTAGATTTGATTGCTCAAGGATATGGTCAAATTCTGTTATTTATCTTCAATAGGCCGACATCACAACTGCTTTATCGAAGATAGGGCAGCAGAATGAGCACCTTGCAGGTGTTTCCAAGAAAGAAGAGGATTCGATTAAGTGCACCTGAGTAAGCGCGTGTGTGGTGCATCAACAATGAATATGATGCAGGCAATCCCGTCGACCGAATCACTTTGGAATGCACTAATCCTGCCAAAAGCAATGAAACGGCCCAGACCCTTTCTTGGGACTTACGGCAATGCATTGATTTGGAGTCAATAGATTGTCGAATCATTGCCGAACCCTTCACTATTATTAGGCTCTATGTATTGCAGCATGAAGAGTGCTTAACTGGTGGTCTCGGATGAGGAGACTGCCTTGAGCTTCCACCACATTGGCTGCCTTCTGAGCCTTCCCAGTAACATCAGGCCTTACAGTATGTGTCGAAAGAATGTTTTTTATAACAGTCTTATGCCTTTATTCGTCGTCAAGGCAGTCTCTGACAGTGATGGTCCCATCAAGTAGAAAGTGCTAACGCCTGGCAGTGCGACTGGTTAACAACGGCCTACAGGGATCAAAGAACAGCGACACAGAGCATTAGCTGAGGGAGAGCTCTGCCAGCAACTACAGTTAAAATGAATTGCCTCTGCTTCCCTTCCACGTGCTTCTACTTCCCTATTTTTCTATTACAATGCATTAAGCAGAATTATTCGCTTTTTGTTATGAACTTAGGATAGACCAAATCAAATGCCCTACCCAAGTGCACTAGCATTTGATTGTGGTGACTGCTGACTCAGAGCCCACAAATGCGTGGCTCTGTTCAGCCAATTGCCATGGTTCCTGTGTGGTATCCACTGCTACCTTTCACTAGCTCTTATATGGTTTCACACGTGTTGGTTGTGACAGAGGGGTCTTTGAATAAAGGCGTCTCTATATCACACTTGCTTCGACGTCTCCGCCTCTTTGGGCATGGTGCTCTTCACTGTGTACTGAGAAGCACCAGCCATATTGCGCGCGGCGCCGCCAAGTCAATATTTACTGCCAAGTGGTGTAAAATCTACAGCAAACAGTTGCAGAGTCTCGTTCAATCCTAAGAATCACTATCCGAACATTATTTTACCAATTGTTTGCTTCTGTATCATTAAAATGCGCTTCTACAAGTTCTTAAATGGAAGAGGAGGAAAAGAAGGAGAGTGGTAGACGGCTTAATTAGGAATCGGCAGACGATCTGCGAAGTCGGAGGCAAGGAATGAATAAGTTACCGTAGCCTTCACATAAATTTCCAATCTACCATCTGCCTTTGAATTCTCAGAGCCTTCATGCACCTTCTTTCAGTTTGCCACATGCACACTGTAGCATCCGAAAATCCAAAGAATCCCCCTGTCTTGCCTTCTCTCTAATGTTACCCCGGATCCGTGTTGTTCTTTACAAATACAGAAAAATTCTTATTAATTTACAGTATTTTAAGCAATCAAACCGACTAAATCAGAAAAAAATTTGCTTAGCCATCAATAATCACGGAAAATTATGGAAAGGGGCAGAAAAAACAGAGAGTTTGGCTCTGCACTGTGTACACACTCTAGCTTCTTTCATGGATGAAGGCCTGACTCAAGGAACTAGGTGGCTGCGTCAGCGTATGCTTGGAGCACTGAAGAATAAGAATATCGTATTTAAAAGGGGATGAAGAGAGATGTACTTGTCCAACTAGCTGTAAAGCACTTGCTCCTGACACCTGCCAGTAGGAAAAAGAAAAGAAAGCAAAGTGTGCCCTTGGGACTGTTTGCACTGTAACCCTTGCATGGACTATATAATGCAAAGGAACGAACACTTTATTCACCTACGATTGTATAAGGAGCTGCTGGTTTACAACCTGCACTCAGGGTCGATTGTGTTTCTGTTCTTCTTCAACCTAGGTGCTAACACTCTCGCAGGTCAAATGGTGCTCCCGTTCGAACTATTCTTGGTGCCTTACTTGGCTAAAGCTGTCGACAACTCCTTAAAAGTGTAGGCACTGAAATATATGTGCTTTGGTTTTATTTTTGTGTCCAAAGCATAGACAGTTGATTGCTATAACGGTTAGCACGATAAAACTAACTGTCTGGCCCTGCCGAGTCGATCAACATGCCCATCCCATGGTGCCCTGAGTGGCTCCACCCAATTCCAGTGCAACAGGGTGCCTTAAGATGCGGAGCGCAATATCAGTGGCGTAGGTATGCGTTCCGTTACTACGAACCTCCATACCAAGTTTCCTTCGAAGGTTCCATACCTGTGCTCTCAGATGCGCTGATCACAGAGCGTGGTGGCAAGGAAATGAAGCAAATGACAAGCAAGGCAGCGTTTGCACAGAAACGATTTTATCACCAGTTGTTAAGGCTGTTATAGTTCTCATGGATATTTCCATCACTTCCAAGGGTTCACCATTTTAAATGAAATTTTCTTATCCACTGCAATGCCGTCGAGAATTGTGGAAATTCGTGGTGCGATCCTCAACACTTGACGGCATGCCACAAAGGTGAAATCGCTGTATTAACAAGGTATGGCGCTATGAAAATAAAAGATGCTTAAAGCGGACCGTGATATTTCTCTCATGCTAGCTAATGACAGATCACAATCGTAAGGCGTTTTAACGGTGCGTTCCGATTTAATCCTCAATAAGTGCCCACTTGAAATTTATTTCCCCAATAATAATTGTAATTTTTAACCTAAATACCCCTCTGAGTAATAATTTACACCAAAGGAAAAAAGCAATATTCGACTCAAAATTCTTGCAGTGCTAAGAATTCCTCATTTCTCATTCTGATCCTAATGGTCCATGCTAAGGAAATTAATGGCAATGAGACATTGGAATATTATCAGTCAGGAGTCATTACAATGGCGCTTTTATACTGATAGACTTATGTCACACACACGCCAGCATAGAGCTGTCACTTCTGCTCACGCCAGTGATCACCTATAGGTCTTTTTACACCAGGGTCTGTGTTTCACCAATCCTTCGATTATGTAGTCGTCAGCTACTGAGAAGAAGCTTGAAGTAGTGGCAGGTGCTGATTGGATGACAGCATTTGAGTAGGTAGTGCACGCCATGGATAGTTTCGTCGTGGTCGATTGCTGCAGATATAAAGGGAAGCAGATAACGTGAAGATCATTTCCACCAGACTAAAGTGTAATTGTTTGCGCAATTCACAAAAGAATGTCAGAGTCCAGCCATCGGCGTCAACCTAGGAACAACATTCTCGTGCGTCGGTGTTATCCAGAACGGCAGGTTTGAAATCATAGCTAATGATCAGGACAACCGCACAACGTTCAGTTGTGTTGCTTTTACTGATCGGGAATGTCTCATCGGTGAGGTCGCAAAGAATCAGGCAGTCTTGAACCCTACCAATACAGTATTTGATATGAACCATCTGATTGGACGCCGTTTTGAGAATGAAGAAGTACAGAGAGAGAGATAAAGCAATGGCCCTTCAAATTTATACATTCTGGAGAAATATCGAAGGTCGAGGTGCAGCATTGCGGCACGGCAAGGCAATTCATTGCTGAGCGGATCTCGTCCAAGGTGCTGTCGGGGATGAAGAGGACAGCAGAGGTCTACCTGGACGAGAAGGTGACAAATGCTGTTACCACAGTGTCGGCTTATTATAGTGTCAACCAGCGTCAGGTCTTGATCGAGGCTGGCAAACTAATGGGCTTAAAAGTGCTGCGTCTCATCAATGAGCTGACTGCAGCTACCATTGCCTAAGGTATAGACAAGAAGACCACTAAGCAGCGCAATGTGCTCATCCTTGATTGGGGCGGTGGCAGCTTCGACGTCTCCATCATGTCAACACAGAATGAAAAATTTGAGGTGAAGGCGGTTGGTGGTAACACACACCTAGGTGACGAAGGCATTACTTCTCGGCCTGAGGGACCACAAAGGAAAAGACTTGACGATCAATAAAAGGTCATCAGCCAATTGAGAGAAGTGCGAGGAGGCAAAGAGAATATTTAGCTCGGCTAGGAATACGAACATTAGAATATTGACCTTGTTTGAATGCAATGATTTTAATGCGAGCCTCATACGGGCTAGATTTGGGCAATTGTGCCTGGATCTCATTGGATGGGCGATAAATGCAGCAAAGGCAACGATTAGCGATGCGAAGATGGAGAAGGCTGCCATCAGTGAAATTGTGCTGGTAGGAGGATCAACGCGTATTCCAAAGGTGGAGAAGTTGCTGCAGGATTTCTTTGATGGCAAAGAGGTGAGGCGACCCATCAATGCAGACAAGACAGTGGTCTACGGTGCCACTATTTTGGCTGCAAATCTGACTGGTGGTGTATCAACAATGACAAAGGGTTTGGTTTTGCTGGAAGTGGCGCCACTCCCTTTGGGTATTGACAAGTATGGTGACATTGTGGCGACGGTGATAAAGCGTAACACGCCAACCCCAACTAAGGCGACGGAATCATTCATCAACTTTAGCGATAATGTAATCAAAATGCTGGTTAGTGTGCTTGACGCGTGACAGCCACTTGTTGGGTGAGTTTTGGTTGCCTGGTCTCTCACCGACACCGGGTGGAGAAAGTGTAGTAGACATGACCTTTGAGATTGACGAAAACGGCATCCGTCATGTGTCGGCAGTCTAAAGGTCGCCAGGAAAGCAGAACATGATCACCAACCACAGTGGCCGTCTGTCTGAGGAGATAGGGCAGATGCTGAAGGATACAGAGACAAACAAGCAGGAGGATGAGAAGGAGAAAATTAGAATGGAAGGGAAGAATGAGTTGGTGGGCTACGTCTACGACACAATAAGGAAATTAGAGAAAGAGGACGTGAAGCAGGAGACATTGGAGGCGAACCACAAAGCAGTATTAGCGCAGTGTGAAGGGACGATCAGGTGGACGGACACCAATAGAGAGGTCGCAAAGGGGGACTACGAAGAAATGCGCAAACAGCTTGTGTATACAGCCTTTTGATGAAACCGTAAAAGCGAAATTCGTGAACAGAGGAAAAAATTAAACTGAGGCAAATAGATAAGGAGACTCAAGCATCATCCACTTATTGTGTCTTCCTTTGACTACCATCAATGTATTTGTGTGCATTTTAAATGTACATTTAAAACGTGCTTAGTTCAACATACCCTGTGCATTTCTCTTGTATCCTTCTGTTGCTCTCACGTGTACGTTGCAGAATCTGCATTATCTTTGGTCCACCTCCTTCTCTTTGTTAGATTTACTGGCATAGAAGGGAACATGGATAAGGCAGACGTTTGGGGAGACGTAAGGATTATTGAAGTCGCACGATGTCAGCATGTGGACATGACTGAATGAAGGAGAGCATATGTATTCCAAGGAAATGAGGCACTTGCCGATTAACTAGGGGATTTTTAAGTGAATGCCGCAAACAATTCTTAACCCTTGAATTCAAAAGACGTTATCTAACATGGTTAAGCTGAGATGAGATGTTGAAGACTTGCCCCTGTAGCCTGTCGCAAAAGGCACGTTTGCAGTCTGTGGAATTAAAAATGCGGGTTCCAGTTTAAATTTTTGCTACCACTCATCAAAACATGCGATTTCAAAGAGTGGTCCTACTGCAATCCCTTCAGTAGCTGGTTAGAATCCTGTACCGATGATTTAAGGCGATGACAAAATCGTCGACTAGTGCCCGCTATTGCAAAGTAGACGTACCTGAGGAAAGAGCGAACTGCTTCTTTTATCCGATGTTTATTTGCAATGAATAGGTACGTCGTACGAAGTAGTAATAAGGAGGTGTTGAGTCCCCAAATAAGCCGTCCAAGAATTCCTTAAGGTCTTATCATCTTTGTTAAGGATTAATCCCGGAAGTCACCTAGAATCATGGGCACAAGTAGAATACTCCGCCACGACGCAAGCATGTTGAAAAGGCGTCATTTCAACGAAGAATCCCTGGCTAGCGTTGTTCGCATAAATATGCAGCAGTAGAGATTAGAGCTCTGTGCGAGAGAAAACCAAAGGGAAGAAAAAAGCAAAGTCGCATAGAATTGCAGGCTGTAGATCCAATAAAGATGCAGCAAGGTGATGGAGGAGGCAGGAAGCACTTGTGGAATCACACCTCCGTAGAAATAGGTAGAAAGTTGGATGGCACCCTCAGCAATGCTCAACGAGTGAATAAATGGAACGCTTTTGGAACGATTAGCAGGAGAAAGGTTTCACACGTCTAGACGCTTTGGATTGCCACTGCTTAAGCTAGATGTAGGTCACAGCGCGGAGCGTATTCGGTGCTTCAAGAGTGCAAAATGGCCTGCGATGGTGCGCAAGCAGTGAACAGAGGCAAACGGGATGCAAAGAAGCAGCTGCTCTCATCGCTGCCTAGTAGATAAGTTAGGTGGGCAGTTAAAGTTAAGCGACAGCGCCTTGTAACAGGAGACGTTACTAGGTGGCTAGTTCATGGCCAGAAATAGCAGATCTCGCATCATTGTTGGGGAGTGTTCTCGAGCTTTGAAGCTGGGACCCACTGCAATCAAACAGAAACCAATGACAAAGCAGAGGGAGCAGAGCTCTAGGTTGTACCTTTTTGCTTCCTTTTTTACTATTTCCTCAATGCAGCCTATTGCACTGAAGTTTACTAAAACCACTGCAGCGCCCTGGGAATTGCTGATAAAACAAATCCGAATGCGCAGCTCTGTTCAGCCAATTGAAACATTACTTGTCTGGTATGGTAAAGACTTGCACGTTTTTAACCTCGGTGGAGTTAGCTGTGTAGGTCCGACACACGGAAATTGTGCACCGATCATCGGTGTACAATTTACGTCGGTGACAGCAACGGAGATGAATAGGATAATAGGAAGTGGACAGGATGTTCCCAACTCACAGAGGCAGCGCATTACCAGTCGAGAGTTAGTACACTAACCATCCTCCAGCGCTTTGTTTGTGCCTCCACACATCCATTTGGAGCTGTAACCTCTGCCCACAACATTCATCACCTACAAACTTGTTCGTACCAGAGTCAGCATAGTGCTTCATTCACTCGAGTGTGCAGTCGCCAATGAATGAGAAGAAGCGTGAGGCTGTGACAAATTGTGATTGGATGAAAGGCTTCCAATCAGCACGCCTCGTGGCGAAGTAGGCGTAGACGTCAAAGAAACTGTGATTTGGAGGCTTGTGGTAATGAAAGCATTCTCACATCACAATTATCACACGTTGCCTCTAATAGTGATTCCATTGCACCTACATCGGGTGGTGTTACCAAGACGAGTTGCGTGTCGATTGGTTGGATAGGGCCGCCCACATGGAATCCCTGCGTCAACAGCCGCCACATTTTAACTGCAAATACGTGTGAGCGGATCACATGAAATATTCCTTGTAAAATGCAAATAAGCATGCGATGCATCAACCCATTTGCGCTTTTGCTAACTATCCTGCCAGTAGCGCTATTCCTCCTGTTCAACTGGAGAGAAGCCGGCTGATCTAGTGATAGCAAAAAGGGTAAGGGCTAATGTATCCTATCTTTAGCAACACCGATCGCCTAGGACTACATGCCTCATGGTTGCAGCTGGCATTTGACTGTTGGCGTTAGCGAGCGAAAGTATCTCTCTGCATTTGAGACCACCGTCAGCCAATGCGGTCCCTGAACTGCTTATAGCGAGTTCATTATTTCATTCCTTACCTTCCCATCCATAACGCCATGCATTTATTTCCAAACCCATGGCTGTATTTATCTTAACGTTGGTGTCCTTTATTGCATTTTATGTTCATGCATTCCTGCATGCTTGTTTGCTCCCAACTTTGTCACACAACCTCAACCCTTCTTGTTTTGAGGATCTAGTCATCTACTCTCTTGTCCATTCTCGACATTATTCGGTCATTACAAGGCTTCTTATCTGCTTATTCTCCCTTTTGATTGGCTTTGATTTGTATTGATTGCTAAATTTTAAAGCCGTCTTGAAGTCACTCGCTATTCAATGGGTCCAGAATAGATGCGGACATTCGTCGGACCCCTTAGTTTAAATATGCCTTTCCATTAAATGCAATTTCAAAGTGATAAAGCAATAACTCCTTTTTTGAATTGGTGAACCCGTTAATTACTTTGCTAAACACCTATCGCCTCCTTGAGCCTTGCGAATGATGGAATAAGCCCTCACTACGATGACCTGTGAGGAATGATGCTTCACTACCACCGTAATTATGAAGAAAGTTGTCGTACCTCTTCGGATTGAGAATCCAAAGTTTGGCATGATTGTGACACCTTGCTACAATGATTTGAATGTAGCAGCGGTCAATAGCTTGGATTATGCCTTGCATTGACAGTCGATCAGATCAGTCCTTTTTGCATCCCTTTCAGCACTGTAGTTGCCTGCGGTTTGTCAGTGGGAACACACGTACCATTAAGAATGCAGGAAAGTCAATGATGCACACGAATCGTCTGGTCACCGACCGAGCGTGTAGGTCATAATGGTTGCAATGTATCTCGCGATTGAGGGAGTAGAGCAGGGAGATCTACAAGTGACAAACGTAATGGCAGAGGTGATGGGATACGTAAGGCTTGCTGACATCGATTTGATCAAGGTTTCCTGTTTTTTTTAAAAAAATTCATTAAAATTTAGTTTAGGTGGGCTTTTATATGCCCATCGATACATGTCTCACCTGTCAACGTTGGTCACTACCGAACAAATAGCCGTTCAGCTGCTTCGGTACCAAAGGCAATGATGAACGGCTACCGCTGAATAATAAATCGAAAGTGTGGTCCTTCGAGGTCCTTCCATTTAAGGTTCTAACCCTCCGAGTCACGTCGTACAAGGGTTGGTCAATCTACTAAATCTTGAGGTGTTGGACAACCTGGCCCTTCGATAGTGTTTCCGTCGCTGCATTACACGGTGAACCGCATATTATTGCTCTTAAAGTATTTTCTGCGAAATATTAAAAATTTGGCAATTTTCATGTTAATTCGCTTTACATGTGTATATATTTTATAGATGAGCCAAGACCGATGCCTCAGGCGAACCTCAGCGCATAAGTGGCACATGGTTCCAGATCCTCCATCTAGGCCAGCCTCGATGTGGCGATGAGGAGGCGTTAGCGAAATAGTGTACTGCTGAAAGTGCGGTAGGGAAAAGAAAGTTGCCTGATAAGGCAAAGGTGTTGAGTGGAACTTTCCTACACTCTCTGCGATGCCTTCTGTAGGTGGTCGGGCTGGAGAGAAGACGACTGCAATCTACATTATAGCTATCACCCCCATCTACCTCAAACAATGCCTGCTTAGTAGTCCAAGCCTTATGGATTCGATCATTAGCATTTGAAACTATCGACTGATTCTATTTGGCTTGTGTTTAGGTGGTCGAGCGCTCACTGTTCGCCTAACCAGATACCCATACTACTACGGAGAGGAGTAGGCGAAAGAGGCCTCAGTGAGTCCCTAGGTAGTTGACAGCGGATCAGTGAAGAAAGTTCAATTTTAAGCTACAGAAGCTGAGAGGTTTCGGCGGTGCGAGAAAACGTGAAGTGCCACCCATCTCTGATATGTTTAAAAAAGTCATCGTGCAATAAAACCAATTTGGGTTTCAGTCCCTACATGCATTTTAATCGTCTTTAGACGCTTTGTATTCACCCAAGCATTGCCAAATCATTTGGATTTTTGTGTTTTTTTTCGCGGTGTGGGTGGATCCATTTTTGCAAACGCATTAGCCTCCCAACATTGAAAACATTTATAAATGAGAAAGCAATGGCTTTTACTTTTTGAAATTAGCGGCTGTCATTGTACTCTCGTAATAAAACTAGTTCTTTTTGTAATTTAGTGGTTTCTGTTACTCAAGATGGGCAGCTACGCCTTTGCGTTACATATATGTGACATGGGTAATTTGTCGGGCACGAACGATCGGTCGTGCTATCTCGTGCATCCGATGCATTCACTGAGATCAAAATGTTAGAATAAAACGTGATTGGTTTGTTTAATTGACGGCATTCACCCGAACTCAGCCTGCGATTCAGCGGTCGTGGAATAGTCGCTGTGAGGCACCAATTTGTATTCGTATTTCTGTCAGTTATTTAGTCAAACTTCTTTGTTCAATGAAAACTTTTATGTGATTGTTGCCTTGGTTTGGCCTTTTTAAATTTTAAAATGTAGTCAGCAATCCGTCCATGTCAGAGTGGGATGGGATTGCTGTGAGGCCTTTTGAATGCACTAGTTGATGCACACTCTCAATCTAGTTGGTTTTTAGGCCAAAAAATTGTGGGTTGCCTTAGTGAAAATTGCCGTTGGCTCCTAAGCCATTTTGTGGCAAGCCAATTTTTCTATTGGCCGGTTGTCAGACCTCCACATTTATGAACGCAGTTTGTGACAGAACGCAAGACGCATTTGAGTTTCCAATTATCAGTGTAGTTTTAAGGTACAAGTGCGTGTCCACACTGCATCTCAATCCTCGGGGTTTACGACAGTTTCAAATGAATTCGTCGAATTTCGTGCAATCCACTCGCTTCCAACCATGAGAAAATTCTTGGCTTCTTACTATTTCTTCAGCTTCGGGTAAAGACAGAGACTAAGCGGCTCCCAAATACGATTGAATTAACTCATCCGAAATGCGCCAATCAGCATTATCCACGGAGCAATTGAAGGGGTTGCAAGCCCGAGAGTTATACAAGGCATTTGCATTCGCACGTTCCCATATTTTTCTTCAAGTGTTTTAGAGCATTCAAGTTGTATTTTTAACTGAGCAATTCGGGAGTAAAATAGTGCTGTGCTACCAAAATTGCCCCTAATGAGATAATTAATAGCGCAATGAACTCTGCAAAAAAATAATAAATAATCATGTCGGACTAAGACCTAACTTAAAAACGAATTTCAGCCAACCAGCATTTTGTGATAGTTTAAACTCAAAAGTCGTGTTACTTATCTCCGTTACTTATGAGAATACTTTGTTTTGTCACTTGCAGCGCCCATCCTTTTGGGTGGTCTAACAACTTAGAGATTTTGCGAATTTGCAGTTACGGAAGTAAAAGCTATAAATCAGGTATGCATTGATTTAAAAAATATGATCAGCCTCTCCTGTTTCGCGCAGTGCAATGCTTTCAAAGTTATTATATGTTTCAAACACTTGATGTTTGACTGAACCAAATGTATTTAATGTCGATAGTAGGGTGCGGTCTATCTATACCAAGTAAGTAGCACCAAGTCGCAAATGTTGGGTGATAGCATACCTTTAGCGCCATTTCATCAAAATACCAAAGTGGCGTTCTTATAAGTGTTGTGGTATCGAGTTGGACATATGGGCTGACGAAATCATGTGGCGTGACCAGCGTGGTACTGCTGTGAATGCCGAACATTTTACAATCTCTTCTGCAGGACACCACCTTGCCACCGCCATTACCGCCAAGTAATGCAAAACACTACTTCTCACCTCTAGTCACTGTCAGCTTCACCGTCTTCCTCCTTAGTACACCGCGGAGAACTCAGTGTCCTTGGAAGGCAATGGAGGCGGCATCAACTCCAACGTCAGAGGACGCTTACACTCTCCTGTGGTTTAATCCGGCTCCAGTACCTTGTTGAGTCTCACACGTGGCCTTAGCTGCTCTGTTTTCTATCCCATCCTAGGACAACTGCAAGCTAGACTGCTTCTCACTAAACTTATGAATATTTTAGTAGGATTCCAACATAATCATGGATGTTGGAATGATTTGCAAGTCCATCATCGACGTTTAAATTGGCGGTCTCGTGGGTGGTTAAATAAATGACCCTTTGTAATTCGACAACAAAGCGAAATTTATTCGCAGCAGAAGAATGAGTAGGAAAACTACAGTGCCAGTCCATTCGCTCGTGACATGGTCAATTTGATGTCTGGTATGATCACATGATTGTGCAATGGCTGCGAAATGAAACATCAGGAAAGTTCAGGCGCCAGTAGTATAGAATCCAAGTTTTTGAGAAAATATTTTCGCAATGAAAATGCATGCGCAATCACTACGGAGTGATTCGAACCTTACTAGCCCTTAATGAAATCTAAGTGTAGAGAATTGGGTTTCAGTTTTCCTCCCATAACACAATTTTCCCATCAAAGTAGATCATGAGGCTTAGACAAGCTGTGATTAATTGGATGTCTAAATATTAATCGTTATTGCTTGCATAGACACGCTTGACGCATGTGAATGAGTAAGGCTGTTGAATTTTAGCGCAAAGGGATGGAACGAGGGTCAGTGCTCTACTAGTGGGACAACTATGGTCTAAAAAATGTCTACCCATAATTTAACAGGAAGTGGCTAATGAGATGACTAGCAAGTCTTAGGGAACTGTATTTGGCTTGGTGAAAGGGTGCTTTACTATACAAAAGGGATTTTTTACATTTTTAAGATGTCATTTTTTACGCAACTAATTTTCTGTGAGCTAATGTAATTTAATGAAACAAATATGAACGTGGCACATCTTCCCTACTTTACATTTTATTTCTACAACTTTTCGAGGGCATTGTTGTGCAACAAGAAAACTGTCCCTAGCTTGTAGAAGCACAAGTTATGCCGAATAGAGAAACATTGCCTTTAGCAATAAAGTCAGAAATGATGAAATAAACCACTCATGTGTCACAAATGGCAATAAATCATGGCTTTGCCTACTGCATAATATTTTAAGTTCCCATCCACACTCACTGTAGCTGCCTGAAGTCTAAAAATAGCTGGTCTCTCTCTGTAGTGATGGAGAGATTTTTATTGGCCGAAGTGGGTGACATGAAGACTGAACGTTGCGCCATGCTTACAAGATCGGTTCGTTTACCACGTTACAAGGCGTTAGTTGCACTATTGCAGGTCCAAATTCATCAATTTTTCCTGCTTTCTTGTGATTCCAATGTGCTTCTTAGCTCTGTCTTAGCAACTTGCAGCATGGACTCTTACTGAGTTATCAGACAAACAAATTTTTGTCGCTGGTATTGCTCAGTTGTCCTTTATCTGGCTCGATGGATTTAAATGGAATGGAAGGCAGCACAAAAGCACTTCAAGTTCAATATTCCTTTCATAAAGGCCCAAATGCTATCTTTTTATTCCGAGGTAAGAAAGCACTGTTCTTTTTACTAGGTGTATGCCAGACCTTACATTCTAGGCTATCAGACAGATGATAAATCCTGGTACTGTGGATTGTGCAGCCCACTCCACCTTTCTGATGGTTTAAAATTGAGTTACTACTACCACCAGCGATTATTGCGTTCCATATTGTCTATCTATTCCCCATCATGCATTCTCTTGTGCATAAATGGCCAAGATGTCCGAGTTGTTGGCATTTTATCTTACGCATTTACGGAAATTGGTGACTTTCGTCATTTTTCTACCAAATCCTTGTCATTCATTCTTTGGACCAAGAGCAGATTTCCTTAGTTAACAATGTAGTGATGTGCTCTCTATAGGTTGGTTGCTTTCCCTTACGCTATCTTTAACAAACTACACACGATAGATAAATTTACTCGGGCTCTACTTATCCCCTCATGAGTAGACTGACGAAAACGGGTACAAGTCAAATTAACAGTCGGTCTGTAGTTTTACCTTTGATCATATAATCATGGGATAGCACCACCCACTAATTTGTTGCTATTTGCTCGTAAGGCAATATGTCAAAATTTACAGCTAATTTGATGCGAAGAAGATATTTGAATTGCGTGCCTAAAGTACTTAATTGAAGTTAGATGGACAAAGATGATTTCGTGGTGTAAAGGTGAAAGCTTCGCAGGATACTCTCCTGCATTTCATGCTTTGAAATGCAAAACGGAACATAACAGAATTTCTAAGTGGCTGGTAAACTGTCGAGACCAGGAAGTCTACAAATAGTAGTAACTTGGCAACTGGAGTGGGTTAGGGGATTGAGCGTAAGTTTGGATATGATTCTAAGGTTTTGGTTAAATTGCATGTCCACACGATTTGATTAGATAAAATCGAATATCTTGAATTTAAAGACCATTAATAAATGCAATCGGCATGGCTGGAATTTCGCAGCATGCTAAAGTGGCAAGAAGCGAAGGCAATGAAAGTGCAACTGGGAATACCGTGGTGGCATTAACACAAATATAAGCAATTGTGCACATGTGCGTGACCTGTTTCGAGTACTAAAGCCCTGCGCACGTGTCTCAAGTCAGTCTATTCCGGATCCTTAGATTTACGGGTTGTCCTCCTGCATCACTTGGCTACACTGTGATTCGCCTCATTCTTGCCATTGTGTGTGGACTTGTGCTTCTCAATCAATCAACTATATAATCCGCAATTACTATCTTGTTGATTGCTTCCCAATTTATGTCTGACCATAGTGTAGCTGTCAGGAATTTTCATAGTCCTCGAGTCAGTCTTTCCAGTAACGTCTAGCAAAGATAGGCGCATCCAGAAGACGTCAATTTGGAAACAAGGTAGAGGGCACGATGCATTTTATCGAACGGATTTCGGTGTGCACATCCACCAAAGTGGGCAGAGCAGAGCGTGATGCGATCAGATTTACCTGCCCTCTGGAAGAGCTCTCTCCTTGGCCTACATCCTCTCCGAATCTTCTCTATCTATTCAGCTGTTTTGCTTTTGACTTTGGAGGCAAATAAGCGTCAAGTTTGAACAGTCGGACATTCTCAAGTAGTTAGCTTATTTATCAAATCTGAAGCTTACAAGGTCCATGAAAATCAAATGTGTAAAATCAAGATGTCGAATGTCCCGTTTAAGTTATAAATACCCTATTTATTATTTAAAGAATTCAGAACGTCAAGCGACTGCGGCTTATCACAAGCACACTCACTTTATTCCTTTGAATGTCAAAGTAATAAATCAGAGTAAAGTGTAACTAACATGTTAACAGACAGTCTAATTACTTAGTTTGGAATTCAAATGCCTAAGATTTTGTCAGGTTAATAGCATTTCTCAACTGACATCCTGCGACAGAAATGTGGTGAGTGCTGCAATTTCTGGAACTTTGCTCTGAATTTTGGATTTGACTACACCAAAGCAGGAAATGTCAGAGAAAGAGGATCAAAGGGCTCCAAGCGGACTTAGTTTTGGCTCCCCCTTAGTGTTATCTTTGGTTAGAACCCCTAAGGGACAGTAAGCAGACTCCGTGCTTTAACCTGAAATTGCTGGAAAAGTTAAGGTGAAATCTATACACAAACAAAGTTTTTAACCTGTTGACTGCGAATAGGTTACCTTATAGTCAGGTGGAGAGAGCCAGCTCAAATGCCGTTTGAGGATGCTTGGTCGATCCATTCAGCGAAGCAGTAAATGTGACGCTGACTGATGGCCATCACTGTAATACTTTGATTATGCGTCTGACACTTCGATGTGGATTCGTGGTTACTGAAGCATCCGTCTCTACTTTGGCTGGGTGGCATGGCTAACGAAATATACCAGTAGCCTTCCTAAGTATCTCACACTTAAGAGTAGACATTAGCGTGATTTGCACGTCTCTTTAGAACCATTAAGGCGAGGCAAGCAATCCCAATGGGACTTTAAATCACCTAATAGCGTTTGCAGAATGAAAATTCAGTAAATATTATGAGCGCATATTTAGAATTGACTACAGTAAGGCAAAAATTTTTGTTCTCTCTGGTCGAGTTGGACCAAAGAAGAGAGCATTACTTCGCCATTCATCTACACTCATTGAACAATGTAGACAACAAATCGTTTATACTATTAAACATTAAAGTAGAAGGAAATCTGTATGCATTCTATTGTTCAAAAGTCAGCATTTGTGCCAGGACCAAGTAAAACTAAAGGCATCGACTATGGTGCATAAGTATGTACCGGAGAGGCGAAGGCACTCTTAAACTGATAATTGTTGAACATTTCGCTAAAGCTGTCCTGCTTAGCTTTCCCCAATTATTGGTTCGATACTTGACTTGTGTGCGTTTGAAAGGGGCTTTACTGGTAAACTTGACCAAAAACGCATTTTGCTTTCACAGATGCTCTATGTCTCCTACCAACCTAACAACCAATCAGACAACAGATGAATGGTCAAAGGAAAAGGAACAGTTTTATTTTCTAGAGTTTGTAGGTGCAGCGTCGTCTGGGACCCTACGCTCTAGCCCAAATCTAAATGGTCTGTTTTGAAGGACGATTCAGCGATATTATAATTATGTCTTCATAAACTTCGCCCCACAGGCTCGCATTTGGATAACAACTGTGACTGATACCATAGCAACTTCCGAGGATTTTAAACTCGATCACCACCAATTGCACATGGAGGCTATGAATTTTAGTGAACATTCGATTCATCCCCTCACTACGCAACTAGGCGGCCGCAAGGACAAATCATCATTGGACCTTGTCAACCGAGTAATCGTTGGTACCACAGAAGCTACTTTAAGCACCCGTTGCCTCTTTACCCCAGGTGCAATCTTCACATAGCATAGTCAATATTTAATTATTTATTTATTCTGCTGTGTTTTTCTTTGCAATAGACTTAAGATTTGAGGCAAAGGATTCCAGCTACGACAATTAACTGTCCTAAATAGAGCCAACAACACCCCCTTCGCTATGCCTCAAATGAACAGGCTATGAAATTTACACCGTGCCAACGGAGGGGGTGGTTAAAACGAACAAGGCTAAATGGGACGTCGCACTACCGGCCACTTCCCGCACCAACACTCCATTGATTGATTGCAGTTGAGTTGATTTGAAACGTGCATTAAGATTTTGCATACATTTGTTACACATCCATGGGTTCCGCAATTGCAAGACGTGGTAAGTAAATGACACCTTATGTAAGTTATCATACGAATAAGATGCTGTGGTCAGGACACTCAAATAATGTCTCAGTCTGTGCTGTAAGAATCTTCCAAACCCATGGGGTCTGAGCAATTTAGTGGCCGAGAGAAGAAGTCACTTAAAGCGGGAGGGATAAGACATTCAGATTATGTCACTCAATAGTTGCCATCACGGCCCACCAACCAGCCATACATCAATGCGCATAACTCAGGTAAGGAAAGAACAAGGGATTAGAGTTATGAGAACTGCGACTGCATATCAATGGGCGCCACAAGCATAGCGTTGCGGTCTGTAGGAAAAGCTATGACCTCCAACCCATCCAGGTTGCACATCAAACAATCGTCGGGACATGTGCATTGAAGTTTCCATCACTCAGTTCGTCATTAGCGCCTCAACCTCCTTCTACTTCGTTCTTCTTGCCTTCAGCTTTCCTTTCATCCTCTACTTCTGGCTTTGCCACCGCGACCCTGCTCTCCTTACTCCTGTCATTTATAACCGTTGCAAAGACGTCAAGTAACCAAGCCAGAGAGATTTCGAGAGTGACCACTCAAACAATCACATGAGCGGGATGCGACCTGGCTTCTCACTAACATTAGCTAGAGCTCTTTCTTCCCTCTCTCTTATTTGTTCCCTCTTTCTTGCCTGTATTAATCATGCCACTTTCTCTTTCATTTCTTTCTGCCTTTCCTTCTCTTTATCCACCTCTTCCTTTCCCTAACTTCAACTTTTGTGGCCCACCAGTAGATGCCTCTCTCGGTAATAAATTGCATGCAACATTCGTGCATTGAATCAAAGACCAAATAAAACGCACAATGCGTTGGTGCAGGTCTTTGAGCAATTATTTTCCTCCTTAAAAGGGGTTTTAATTTTTAAGCCTTTGGACATCTCCTTAAATGCTGCCCTCGACCAGCGTGTGAGACTTGAACAGAATAGACTGAGGCGGAATACTTAAAAGTTGCTTCCTCTTGCCTTATTATTTGGACATGCTTTAACCAGACTTGCCTCATAGGTGATAGTTCTTGCTGAGAACGAGAAGGGAAATCGAAAAACAAGAAGAATGCAGGGAAGACTGGCCTAATCTGCTGTCAGCATAAGGCGGAATCAAGGCTGCCGAGTGTTGCGACTAGCAATTTACCACAGCAAGATGCCGTAATCATGCCGAACCTTATAATCTTAACTGCAATCGATTCCAGCGACCCTTATATGGCAGCAAAGGGCACTCGTCTACTTTCGGTTTATGAGTAGTTATGCGGAAAAATAGGAGATTTTGTTTACAGTAAAAAATTTTACACAGCAAGAATATGCTCCCATAAGTCTTTATCAAAAACAGCATGAAAATTCGGAATGCCATGCGTTCTGAAGCACAGATTGGCGCGTCTAAGGACACTCGCTAAACCTTATTTAACCGTCAGTGTGATCAGTTATTCTGAGGCATCGCTGATATCGGCGCCTCAAAATACGGAAGAACAGAGCCACGTGTTGCGGCACATTGGAGTCTTAGCAGAAGCTAACAGATTTAAGGAAGAAACGAAATGCTTCCTTTTCTTTGCCTCTTTAAATGTGCAGGGAATCACGTGCGCTTTGCACTGTGACTATATGGTTATATCCCTAGTCCATATTGTCAAGTCGCATCTTATGCCTTCGCGTTGCTCTCAGAACAATGGTGCCTTGAAAAGACATTTGCTATTGCAAGGGGTCTTCAGATCATTTGTGTAAATACGAACGCAAAATGCGGCCACAACTATGAGTCAATGGATACCGAATACCGAGACCAGTTGAAATAGGAAGTGTTGGCTGTAAGACAAACAGAACCCGCCAACATTCATCAGTTATCTGCGCTTTGTTGTAATCGCACTCCCATAACTACGCACCATCGTTATGTTTCAAGTGGGTGATGCTGTCTAACAGGACTCGTTATTTAAAGCACTTTGTGCATGCTACTTAAGCAATGTATGTTTTGCTACATTCCGATTCATAATTTAAAATCCATGTAGAGTCTAATCAAATCCAAGGCATCAAGGAATTCGCATATTTTTAATGTTGATTCAACTGAAAATTGGACGATTTGACGTTGAGCTACTATCCACTTAAACCAATTTGAATGTTAGGGACTGGAGTACACGATAACCTGGTTAATGGAATTTTAAAAAATAGGGTGAAATGAATAGGGAAAGGATAGCAAATCAAGCGAGTGATGAAGGAACCCTCTATTGGCGTGAGATGATAACACATGTGTTCTGTGTGACAACGATGTTGAGGCTTGTGCAAATTGAGCCCAGTGGGATTGATTGGACTCACCACATCTCACTGTCAACACACTGCTTCCTTTTGCTCCGTGTGGATGAAGATGCTGCAGTCACGACGTCCACTTGTTTGCCTTTTTTAAGACAAGGTTTGCGATGACTAAAATTAGGAGTTGTCTAATTTCTACACACATTAAAATCTACCTGATTGGACAGCAACTCATTCCATGTGTAGTCTTTGCCTTAAATATCAATATTATCATTCTCCGCACCACTAATTTTGTATGAATGCGTGAAAATTTCATTTTCACTTTTAAATTTTTAAGAGAATTGCAATCAGAGTTACGTATAAGGCTAGTGTCTCATTTGCACCACCATCCTGTTCCCTTCCGTCGAGCATAATCTTGACGACGCAGAAGTAGTCGAATCACGAAATAAAGTGTAAAGAAACTTAGGTCGACACTTTTCTAGCTAGGTGTGGTTGAAATAAAACCTACCAGAGCAGCCTTTAGGTATGCGAGAGGTTTAAGATTAGCATTAAAAGATTTTTTGGCAACGAGAGTAAGGAAAAGGAAGACCGATTAGTCATGGGTTTATTAGACAAAAGACAAGATTCGAGGTGCAATGGGCTTTGTGCTTCGTTGAGCGGACCCTTACAAAGCTCGTGTATCTTCTTGATCTCAAGCTTTTGCTTACTAGCTCGTGTCTTCAACCAATCTACCGCTACTCATGCGGATAATTCCCTGAGTGTGCAAATGTCAAGCTTGCTTATGTAGATGCGTTAAGCTTTTAATTCACTCCTTATTTGGTGACGCAAGGCCTAAATTCTACCACAGTGGTATTTTTATTTAGGAGCAACATAAGAAGACAATCATTTGCATCGTTATCGAAGACTTAGTAAGGGCTTAATCTAAATAAAGGCAAGCTAAAGTACAATAGGGTTAAAAGTGAAAGTGATTTGAGGACTTAATGATAATATTTTTGCCTTTCAAATATGATGATTGGAGGAGTCAGTCATGTGAAGTAGACTAAACAAAAGCGTCCTGCGACTTCTCTCCAGCTACCTTCAGTCTCTACTCCTACTGCCATTTTCGAGGTCCTTGCACTTCACTTTGTTGTCAACACACTTGGCATGTGGCTTCGGTGGTACTACAGGTGATTGCATGCTGCAATCGAAGGAGGATGTGCTGGATGGCAGAGAGGCGGACAGTGGTCGAGAGAAGGGACTGAGGCATTCTCATTGCGAACTAGTCAACTCATCGGCCGACATGCGCAGGCACCTTCACAGATGCACTTGTACTAGTGTGAGTAATGCAGTGTTGTTGAAGCCAACATCGGCATTTTTTGTAGTGGGTGTCTGTATGAAGGGATTTGACGGGCATTTGAATGCTAGGCAAGGTCAACGCTAAGTCAGAATTTTAGGTTAAGTTGCAAACTGTTATTACACGTTGTGTAGCAGTTGGGCAACGCAGCAGTAGAAAATCGGCAAATTATAGTGTCAGCAGGCGTAGCTACATTAGACCTGCTTCCATCCGTCTGCATGCACTCCTGTTTGTCATGCTTAAGTTTACTAAACCAAAGACGACGAGGTCGAATATTCACCCAAATTGTTAACAGTGGTTCCCATGTCTTCAGCATCAACACCGCGATGAAGCATATCGCATCTTTACGACCGTATCAGTTGGCGTATCAGAGGATAGCTTGAATGACCATTAACAGGAAAAGTGTCTGAAATGCTTCAATTTTCTCAAAATGCTTAGTATTTCCTTGGACATAGGCTCAAATCCACCGATGTGGCTTTTGAGTCCTACTTCTGGGTGTTTAGGGAAATGTGTGGCAATGGGAGGAGGCGGACCTGCCCACACTGCATTGGTGGAGTTGCCTCAAATTAGAGCTATCAGGTCTTCCTCTGTGAGATGCTAACGCTTCGAATGAGTCAGCGATTGGTATAGTGTGTTGCTCATATTTTTGATGAGATATAGGGTGGTGAGAGCAAAGATACCACACTCAAGGTCTGGTCACATTTAATGGTTCTTACTTCTATGTGTGTTTCTGTTCAAAGGTGACGCGGTTACGGAAACAGTATGGCGCAAATGTAGACAATGGGCGTGAGGTGCAGCGTTATCACAAGTCACGCAATTGTATTAGAGTTAGACACTGCCTAAAAAATAGACTATATTTTCGCTGCCAATATCACTGATTTTACTTTGATGCGTGGAATGCAGGACATTGCAATAACAATTGCCTCGTTCAGTCAGACTTACTTATCTGATGTCAGAATTCGCTCATTGAAGCTTATTTGTTGCCGCTATCGAATAAACAGCGATTCAAACGGGCCAAACTACTAACCTAGAATTTTACCTGGAGCATCATACTGTATGTCTTAAGTGGGAAGGAAGATAATGCTCCACCGCTGGGGTAAAATATTAGTAGAAAAACCAGATTTTCTACCCTATCTAAGAGCCCTAGGCCCAGATATTTTGCTGTGGTATTTCGATTAGTCGGTGAACTCAATATCGTCCTGACCTCTCATTTATCACAGGTTGTGCTCTCCTTGCTCTCTCCTTCTATAGTTATTCTTTTCTTCTTTGAAGCACCATTTCCTTTACTGCTCGGTTTGTGTCCACTTTGCACTAGTGACAAGCAAACATGACTGGCTCCTTGGACTAACTACTAGGCCCAAAATTAACACAGAAAGGCCAGCTGTCGCGGTGGTCAAATCGGTGAAGACTGTCAGGCAGGTGAAAGTGAAGGGAATGTCGGCCATCAGCGAACCACCTTATACTCTTTTACTTGCAATGGAGGTCCCTCGTACTTGTAGCAACACCTGACCTTAATAGCCCTAAAGTGACATAATGAGGCTGCCGAAACAAAGCGTCTGAATGGAAGTCATCGTCTGCACGTCTCGAGCGGCTTAATAGAACCCAGGACAAACTGCTTGGTGACACTGAAGTAAATGCCCACCTCATTCTACCGATGTTGACCGGCTTAGTAATCTGGTGGAGGAATCAGCGTCGTCTTGAATCAGGACGCACGTTCGATCATTGCCATTGTAGATCCCGCTGGATCGACGCAGAGACTTGGTAGTTGACTACGTGTATCCTTGCTCGAAAATGAGCATGAAGTATCAACGAAGCGAATTTGGCCTAAGAATAGCATTCAAATGTCTAATGGAGAAAGTACACAAACTTAGATGTGTCGGTAGGGGAGCTCATCGCACTCCATCTACCAAATGAAAGAGTGTAGCAACTTGTTGTGTTTTAGGCATCCAACAGATTTTCAGACCATGCTGGAGGCCTCATGTCTTCCAGCATTACCTGGTTGATGTGGCAAGCTGAAGGCATCCATGTCGGTGGTGTGTGGCAAGTCTGTGCCATCCGATCGCAGGGACAACATGCGGCGGGGGCAAGTGTGGCACTACGTGGGATCCCTTGCAAAGACAACTAAGGAAGGCGAATTATCTGCAAATAAAGGATTTGCCGTGCTACCTATAGGACTTCGATAATTAAAGTTAACACTTCTCTGTCAGCAGCACCACTTCCTCTGTTTATTAAGTATGCAATATGTCCTACTAGTATGCCTTCTTTTGCCTTCAGAGAAGTCTCGGAACGATGCAGCGCACTTTGTCCATTGCTCTTCATCACTTTACTGGGCTTGTGAATTGATCACCAACTCGGTCAGCAGGTTCCATTATTGCGGCATTATGTGCGATATGCTTCCCAATTAAGTGTTTTCGGTATAACCCTTCATTTGATTCGCACTTGCACCTTTTCAGCAATCAAGTTTAGTTACTTTATTCGTTCGTTTTATTTTTCAAATATACACTTTATGCCTTCAATTCCTTTTTTATTTTCTATGTAACCTTAAATTTACGCTTTAAAATATATATTTTTCACCTCACTAGCAGTTTCCTAGCATATAACCACTAGCTCAATTCCTTAATTTTTTCAACGCCGTATGCTTGTTATACTTTACCAGTTTGTCCCTATTCGCCGCAAGCTATATTTACTATTTCACTTTTTCCTTTTTCACTATCCCTCTTTAAGGTCATTGGGCATTCGGCGGCGTTGCAAATGCTGTACCGGTCACTGGCCTGCATGCCAGGTCTCGAGCTGGTTGGGCGAAGATAGTTACTGCTGTTGATTTCGCCTTACTTTACGTTCACGATTGTTTGTAACCTTGCCTGACCATAAGAATATGTGTGGGCCGATGTTTCATAGTGTTTGCGTTTAACACAATTTGTACTAGTTGACTGATGTGTGTTGCCTTTACTTATTACATACCTTTAGTGTTAAGGAATCTCCAATTGCGTAGTTGGTGCTGGAAGTAATGCTAACACCTTCCTATTGAGTTAGTTATTCCAATTTCTTCTTCCTTCGGTGTCTGGCGCTCATTTGATAGTGCATTTTGGTGGATTTTACATATTTCGCTGAGTTGCAGCGAGTGGGACGCATCGGGTGAAGAGTGTTTAATGTCGCATCTTTCCTTAAACAAGCTTTCGTTTTTGTAGCATTCTTCAGAGCTAGTGCGGTTATCCTCTTGCTATCCTGTTTTCTATTTGCCAATTTATGTCCTTTCGTAGATTAGTGGCCTTACTTTAGCGTATTGTTTTTGTCGTATTGTGGTTTCATCGTTTGCTGTGTGACAGGCGTCGTTGTGGCTGGCGAGATCCGCTTTGTAAGAAGACAGAGAATCACTACAAAATCTATTGCGTTTTGAGCATTTTAACGCATTTTGAGGAATTTCCCTTAATTCGTAATAAGACGTAAGACAAGGACTTATCAACTCAGGTCTTCTTTAAGCATGCCGTTTTTCTGTAACCCTTCAAATGTTTAGTAACACTGCTTCCTTAGTCGTCATAATCTATTTGCGGGTTTGATTGCTACGTAGGAGGGTCTTTGGTTTTGTTTTAGCATATCGCTCCACCGGCAGCACACAGAGGGTTTGTGCCTCTAAAGGAATCAGCACTGAGCCCACTCCCTTTTTTCCCTCCCCAGCCTTTTGATGACGTTTCGTCGCAGAGGGAACAGGACATAAAAACTCGTAGTTCTACGTCATTCCCAGCGTACTGCCATTGTTTCTTTGCACGTTCACGACACCACTGCTAATATGCTTCCATCTTTTTACGTAGCAAGACGACGCTGCCCATGTGGTCCTATCGTTTAAATACATTTCGTTGTTATCAACTTGTAGCCTTCAATGGAGTGGATATGTCTCCTATTACCCGCGGGATTCGGTCATTCGCATTTGCACAAGCAAATGACAATCAGGCTAGAATAGCTTTAAGGTACATGGCTAAGAATTAGTTGTGCTCAGACTAATGCCTCTCTCTCTAGTGTTTGTCAGTTGGTTGTGAATTGCTGTGCTCTGCTGACTGACTGTCATTCGTGGATGATGTTTGGGTAAGTAGGATGGTAGGTGGGTGCCTTCATCTGCCGCTAATGCCAACGGTCAAAGCAGCGTAATTGTTTACGAAACAGACTGCACTATTGCTATTTGTTTTGTCTGTTTCGTTGAGAAGGAAGTGACTGGCCAGCGTTTACCTACTGCTTGCTCCACTGTTGTTGTCCTAGGTAGTCGGTGAGGAGGCGGTTGTGTATGGTGTTTTCAGTAGTAGAAAGAAGTGATTCTCTAGCACATGTAGTTCCTGTACGAGGTAAAGCGTCTTACTGTGCTCCGTCGATTGTCACTGCGGGCTGTTTGCGTGCCCTCGCCAAACCTCTTCGGTGACCGGGGCAACCCACTTATTCATTATTCCAATGGACGCTGCCAATTGTTGCCGTCGGTGCAATTAAAATAAAGCATTTGACTCTCATTTGCCTATTATTTGTCGTGTTGCTAACGAAGGCCCTTTTTCTCCCTCTCCCTCTATGCACTTCGTGTCAATCTACTTGTCTGCACAACCACTTATACACCGACCGATCGGCCTACCTGCGTGTTCCTTGATCCACCTACTAAACTCAGTACTACCTCCCTCTTCATCCATCTTCGTACTCCATTTTACCTTAGCGAGTGCATCAGGTGCCCTCAGAACATATACGCCACCGACCAGTGTACTGTCCTCACGGGCAACCCGAAATTGCTGCAATCTTGCGCGTCAGAAACGCTTAGATATTGGATTTCCTAAAATGGACACCTCTTTTACATTCTCTTCCTTTTCCATCTTGTTTCCCCTAAACTGCCTTCGTGGTGGGTGCATCTTGTGTTCAGCGCTGTTGCTGTCATAGACTTTGCCTGTTAATGCTTAAAAATGCCTTAATTCTAACTTCTATCCTTCTCTTCCTTTCCTTAAATTTTCCAGCTACCGTTTGACTTTCAGTGCTGTCTTCACTGAGTCGGTGGGTGGAAGAGTCTTGCCGAGATAGCAAATACCGGTCCAATGTAACCACAGGCCTAAGTGCTCAGTGCACTTTAGCCATCGTCTACCACTGCCCTCCCCTTCCTGCACTGTAAGTTGGTATAACTCCGTCTCCTCCTCCTCCTTCCTCTCCCCCGGCGGGCTCACCACCTGCACTCCAGTCACATAATGATGTCTCGACGGTCATTGTGTACTTTCTTTCTGTCGAGCAGCCTCACCCAGTGGTAGTGGATGCATTGGCTAGTTAATTGACAGCCTCAATCCTCTCTCAAAAGCCTTGCCTTCCTCACAAACAATGGTTTTGCTAACAATGATCTGTTGACAAGAAGTACACGCCATACAAAACAACAAAAGTAGCTCTGATCAGGAAAATAGAAGCCACCTGATTGCATTTGAACGTATACTTTACATCAGGTGGGAGTCGAATTCGTGAAAATAACGCACACTGGCATGACTAGTACAGCTGCCGCTTTGTCCAAAGGTAGAAACTTATGGGTAGCATTTGGGAGCGCGAAGCCTCTTTCAGTCCAGGAAGCAGTGACTGCACTCGTGCTCCGACTTCTACCACTAGATTGCTCCAATCACAACAATGACTGGCACTGATGGAGGACACGACCGTAGCGAAAGGACCTGAACCCTCCCAGTGCCACACCTCGGTAACTATTACGAGGTCCCATTCTGTGGGAAAGGTTGGCAATATCCCTTCTATGGACCCCATGCGGGTAGCGCACACACAAATCACCTCCCACCAAACGTGTGTTCGTCATGGCACAGTTCATCCCCCTGCAGAATGATGACGATTTTACGCTGTTGAGCATGGGTCGGATCAATCTATTCACGAAAACTCGAACGCATTGATAAACATCTGTTCTGACAGAACAGGCATAAGTATGCACCTTCACTGTAATGACAGCCTAAAAAATATCAAAATATGGATGCACAAGATCACGGCTATATACGTGGACCACCAACTCACCACTGACTTCAAATGATTCCCACCTTTCACTGCAATGATACCCAGTCTCAGTTTCCTGCCACATTTGCACATTAATTAGATTATGGTTATGAACGTGAGAGGGCGTCGAAACAATCCATTTTCAGTGCTACCTTGAGTCGGAAAGGAAAAGGTACCCACATTCGGTTATCA